>ML800992.1:45706-60463 GCA_009831015.1 Picea engelmannii
CCCCCCCCCCCCCAAGGTCATTGGGCAAATTAATTTTGTATCTCCCACTTCCAGAGGAGGATTTTCACCCAGGAATAGTCAAAATGACCAAGACAAATTGTAGAAACCATCCATGGTATTCACCTTCATCAATTCAGCTTGGTTTTTCAGAGAGATGTTCCAGAGTGTGAGAGACTTCTAATTGGCCTGGAAACATGTGCCAGAAGGAGGCCTAATTGGGGGCCTCGGAGGCCAAATTTATAAAATTCGAGATAGACCCATTTCAACTATTGGAATGTGGGCCTATATCAACCTATCCACTTTACTTTCCATTCCAGAAATCTGATTTAATTTCAATTTTCCCTTTGATCAGTCCTCTAACCAACGTTTTCCTGTGACCTTTTTGGGGCCATATCTCACTCATCCGGAGCCTGATTGGTGTGAAACGAAAGGAAGAGGAAAGTTGGTGGACATAGATACAACATAGAGGCTTAAAACATCACATTTGTGACTATATGGTAGGAGGGAAAAAACTTCCAAGGCTCATACCTAGTGGGGCCCTTCTCCAAATCAAGCATGGATTGAAGCTTTCCTTCACTGACTCTTAGGGATACTTATAGGTAGCACGGGGGTGGGGGTAAAACTAGGTCTTGAAAGTTCTTGAATGACAGTAATTTCCTTACATTCAGTGGAAAAATCCATTACCCCCCTTCCCTCTAAAGCAATCTGAATTTTCCCCAAGTCATGGGCCTCCATCTTGGTGAATCTGACAACCATTGATGGCCTTGGACACCATGAAGCCACCTCATTTACAATTGAAAAACATGGAAGCAATCAAGTTTTCATTGGGATGACACAAATCCCAATACAAGTGATGAGGTGTCACCTCAATTTTGTCATTTTCCCAAAATGGCATTTTGTAAAAAGTTTATTTCCCAAAATATTTACTTTTTGAATTAAATATTGTAATCAACGTATCAAATCAAATTAGATTTGATTTATTTTTTTGAAAAGGAAAAATCACTTTAGATTTGGTCCACTTGTCACTTTTCCAAAAGTGACAGGTGTCTTATAACCTAACCCTAGCCTTCTTCTCTCTTTTATAAATAAGAGGAAGACTTTGTACAGAGAGAAGCTTGTTGAATAAAGCATAAAAGCTTTGCTAAATTTTCTCCAAAGAGTCTAAGTGTTTGTTTGTACTTGTTCTCCTTGGATTGTTGGACTTGTCTGCTTGTTAGTTAAGGGTTGAAGGGTAGTAGTAATCACTTTCCATGCTCGCTATCTCTAGGAGGGATTGGTTAGCTAGGTATTTCTAGTTGCTTCCTTGGGTTTAACTTGTTGGTTTTCATTTACTAACAACAATATTTAACTTGTTTAAAGTGGTTTTGTGCATATTTCGTGAGGGATCTAAGTATTTCAGCCATAGTTAGTGTTTAGGATGTCTATTATTCCCTTAGGATAACCCTAAAACCCCTCTTTGCTTTGTTGATTATTGTTGTATATTTCATCTCATTTCACTTTCCTTTTAGCCTCATTTTTATGCCATTTATATTGTTGTCCTAAATAGGAAAATTGACTAATCTGATCAATTTACCCTTCCGAGACATCCATCTTAGTTCGTTGTTATCTTACTATCATTTACAATTTTCTATTTTATTTAGTTCAATTATGTTATTGAAAATCACTAAAATTTCATTGCTTGTCTATTAGGAGTTAACCAATCGCATGTTCTGCTTCTCCTAAGCGGTCGGGACCCAACTTAAGACATGTTTGAGGCAAAGAGGACAATATGATAGCAAACATAAACATCATGACATACCTGTAAAATCCTTCCCCCACTCTTAATTTCACACTTATTTTGATTTCATTCAGTTTCACAAATGTTGCACATGTTTCCGTGTTAATTTTCCATGCTTATGTAGAGAAATTTATGTGTTTTCACGTAATTTTATGTTCATAAACAATCTAAATTTTTTCTTTGCATATTGTCATTTATTTAATTTTTATTAGATAATTTCAATTCCCCAAACAAGGAACTAGTTGAAGCTCTCATGCATATGGCGACTATGTGTCCCGCAAAAAGCTTCAACCCTATTCCTTTGGGTTAAATAGTGCAAGTGTTTAGTTTATCCTTGATTAAATTTATTCAAGTACCACGCCACCCGAGACGAAGACAAAAATGTGCATAACCCTATGATTGGGTGATGGTTGGGTTCCCCCACCATCATACCTATTGTGGTTAACATCAAGTTTAGTTGGGAGGGTGAATTGGTATTCATTTGCATTGTTTATTTTCTCTTTTTTCTAACTTTAAGGTTGCGGCCCCTAAAGGGGCCATTCAAAAATCAAGAAACAAAAACACCAAAAACATACAAAAAACTTAAAAAAAAAAGGCATGGGTCCGCCCCATGAAACAAAAAAACCAAAAATGCTCTATTATCTAGCTATTATATATATATTTATACATATATTTATATCTTATATAAGTTAGCTAGATTTTAATTTTTGCTGACCAAGAGACATGCTTGCAAAAGAAAGACGTGATCTCACCATGTGGATGGATTAGTCTTTCAATTCATGCAATTTCAATTTCTAGACTACTAAGAGTCAAAAGCCAAGGAATCTTCATTAAGAGCCCCTCAAAATTTGTCTACTTGGTATCATTGAGTGATCTTGATTTGCTCTCGTAAATCACACAGTCAAGAAGTTGATTAACTTAGCTTGGTTGGAATACTACTCTGCTTGGGTAAGCTTAACTAAAACTCCTTGAGGGGGGTTATGAGCCTATTTCTTTGCACATGTATCCTTCTTCCATCCAAGTGGCTTTAAGAGCCTGAAAGCGCTAGTGATGAGAAGGGGCTAATCCCTCCTTCTCTAAACTGCATGGGGCACTCTCCGTTATAACCATGTAGTCTACCTAAGCTCACTCTTTTTATACTAAGTGGAACAATTGTGGGATACCAAGTGTTTTCCCAATCAGGAGGACCTTTAAAATTGTATGGTAACCATTGCTTGTGTTTAACGACTTAAAAATCACAATTAAATACATTTTTAAAGTCTTCACCTTTTGTCAGTCCACCTAAAATATTGGATAATCTTAAGTTGCAACCAATTACATCCTTTTTACATAGTTGTTAGAACTTAGTAAAGGGTTGTTATTTAATTTTCAAACCCCTTTTAATGATTTGAAAAGTCCCAAGACCACTTTCCAGGCAATTCTAGGTAACACCGGGACATCCTAGGCTTGTGCCCATGTGTTACGAATCATGAAAAACTTGTTCTTCATCATATACAACCACCTTAAAAGATTTGGCTGTAGATTATTAAAGACATTTTGACTTTTGTTTTTCGATAATTTTTCACAAGTCATCCACTGGGCTATTGTTCAGATCCCTAGTTTACCCCGTGAACCAATTTCAGACCTTTTCCCAAGGCCTTAAGGGAGCAAATAACTTGTTGTTTCCTCTTATTAGTTTGTTGTCCTAAAAATCAGCAAGCTCATTTTCATCCCCTTGTCTATAATTTTCACCTCCGGGCCATTTTGGCCTATCAAGAAGCTAAGGGAGGAAAATACCTAGGGTTGGTGGTCCTAAGAGAGACTTTTCATAAGTCTTTCACCTCTCCTTTTCTCCCTTTTCATCACCTCAGACATAGGTCTGTTTGAGGTGTGGGTAGTCTCTACCTCGTGCCGATCTATCAAAAAGGTTGTAACCCGATTCACATCCGGATAGGTGGAATCTATCCCAACTGACATATTTTTCTTATAACAACTCTCTCTCTATATACGAGGAAACCAAACACTATACCTCTCTAAGATGCCCATAAAACATAAGAATATGTGATACAAGGTGGGCAGGTCTTAGTTCGACCCCCAAAATTCCTCTAAAGCAATGATATAATGATTAAACATGAAAATACCTTCTAAAAGTGCCACACGTGTGAGTGTAGAAGGCCAAAAGAGGGTGATGTCATCTCCTAAAGGGGTACAAAACTAAAAAATTCATGTCTCTCCCTCAAAAGGTGAAAAACATAATCAAAGGTCATGCCTCGTCATCAAGAATGTCACATCCCCTTATCCACAAGGTGCCAGTTCACCATCCAAATGCTAGGCCAACTCAAGAAAGCATCACATCATCCTCAAGCATGACATGATCTTCACATGTGAAATGTCCCAGGCTCCAAGTGTAACATCATAATGGAAAACGACTCCATATCCTCTTTGAAGAGGTGTACCATCGTCATCAAGGGATTTCACATCCATCCAAATCCTAACATCCTCAAAGGGGTGGAATCATCCAAGGTGTGAGATTCCTGCTCTTTGAGTGACACATCAAGCTGCATATGCAATGTCCAAGCTCAAGTGTGTGATGTCCCAGGTCCATGAGTTGCTGGAGGGTGTCAAGAAGCAATCCAAGTCTTCATATGACCCAACATTCATCATCAAGGGTGTAATGAACTCCATAGAGTGTGCAATGTCCTCCATGAAACGTGATAGAAGGAACGAAAATTCCTCCAAAGAACCATCTAGAAGGGGTGCATCATGATCAAGCAAGGGCTCAAAGAATCATGTAAGACCAACCACCATGGATACAAGAATCATTAGAATAATAAAAATTAAGTCACAACTTAATACAAAGCCACGTAAGAAAATCACATTAGGTATGTTCTTCATATTTCACACTAGCTTAATACTTTATGCAATTTTCCAAGTTTAGGTATGGGAGAACGATCACAAGACCATATTAGTTGTGCCAATACCCAAGTAGAGGAGTAGTTCCCAAGAAACCCATAAAAGTGTAAGTATGAGTAAATCGTATGACATGGGGTTTACTTCAAGGTCATGGTGTCATTGACATACAAGGCCACGTGTGAGGTTCATCTCCATGAGCGCCTTTGTAGAGGGAGCATTTGGTGATTGAGTTACCTTTTCCTCAACATTGTTTCTTTCCACCCCTATCTTTCCTTTTGATATTCACTAATTTCTTTGCAAGCCCCCTTTCAAGTTTATGCATTTATTACATTGGGATTCAATTAAGTCCTTTTCTTTTGATATGCATTTAGTGCATTAACACTTGGGGTGATGGCCTCATAACAAGGAGGTAGAGCTCAAGCTCTCTTGGCTTTTGATTTATCATTCATATCCCTTTATTTCTTTTTCATTTATATCATGTTGTTTTCATTCTTTTTTTTAACTAGCTGCATCAACCTCGGGCATTCAAGTCCCTTCTTCTCATAGGAGATTGAAGTATAGACGTTTTTGGGATACATGTAACAACTACTTCCAAAATATAGGACAACGGGAATAATATGTATGGAAAGTGTTAAGTATGAAAGGGTATGGGTGCGTTACCCCTGTCAAAGGCTCCCGATAGTACTCTTGTTCCCTAAGAGTGACAACACTTGAATGGAGTACATATGATGACCACCAAGGTGAAACAAGGATTAAAAAATAACTCCCAAGTATCATGATTCATTATCTAACTTCAACCCTTGATCCTCACCTAAATGCCCAATGCATTAAATGTAACACTTTGTATGAAACGATGACTAATGTACCTCATGTGTGTTGGACCACCACCATCGAATGAATTTGTTGATCAAGTGAATGAGCTAAGCAATGATGAGGGAGAGGCATCTGAGCGGATGTTGTTTGTGGAGAATGATGAACATCATCACTAGGATCACTGTCTACAACGTAGATCATGAAAAATTATCTCTTCTAGTTACCCCTAGGTGAGAGGGGGTAACATTTGGATCCAACATGGGGACATGTGCTCATCGTATAATGCATGAGAACCTCAACATCATTGGTACTTCAAGACTTGTAGCATGCATCACTCTAAAGAATTCCTCCTATATTCTAACATAAAACCATCAGTACAAAAAGTGTAGGGGGATATGATCCACCATGGTATATGAAAGGTAAAAATAAAATGCGGAAAACAAATATTTTCATTATCATCAATATATAATTTTTTTTATAACATGTATAAGCTAATCTAACATGAATGCATTAATGAATGAATAAGTAACATCAATAAAAGGAAAGAAAAGTACAATTAAAATGCAAGCACACAACATGAACTAACAATATGCTACCCTAAACTAAAGAAGTTAGGTTCCTTAGGCATAATAAGGTTTGAGAAGGGATCCATTAACAGGTAATGGCAACCTCCTTCCCTCAGACATGGTCAAATAAAAGGAATTAGTTTCGAACTTCTTATCAATATTGTGAGGGCCAATCCATAGACTATCAAACTTCTTATGCATACATGGATTCTCTTTCCTCTTGTCCCACATAAGTACAAGGTCACCATCTTCAAAGTCCCTTGTTTTGCTTTATGATCAAATATTTCGTTAATCTTGTCTCGATTCCTTTCCATTTGATCAAAATCAAGTCTCCTGTATTCATATAACTCTATGAGCTGATCAATTCTTCCTTGCCACGCCTCCTTCTCAATTGTAGATTGTTGTGCAAACTGAAGGACATGAATTTGGAGGTTGATGGGTAACTTTGCTTCCAATCCATATACTAAATCAAATGGGGTTTTTTCGGTGGAAGTCTTTGTTGTGGTATGATCTTCCCATCATGCATACTTAATCTTACTATCAAAATCCTTCTTACTTTCACCAACAATCTTCTTGACAATATTCATCAAATTCTTGTTGCTAGATTCTTCTAGTCCATTTCCTTGGAGATAGTAATTAGGTGCATGTGACAAACCAATTTTGTACTTCAAATAGAAATTGACCAAGGCCAAAGAGATGAAGGATTTTTCATTATTAGTGGCGATCTTAGAAGGAGGACCAAACCATGTGATTATTCTATCTTCAAGGAAACTCATCACGACCTCCTCGGTTGCCTTTTTTGTTGGCATGGCTTCTACCCACGTAGTGAAATAGTTTGTAGCAGTCAAGACCCAACGATATCCGTTACTAGAGTTATACTTAAATTCATCAATGAATTTTGATGGGTCTCATATTTGTCATCTTTTTTCCATCATTTACACATCTTTTTACTTATCCATAACCCCCATATTTACCCTCCTTGATGCTTAAAACTATAAATTTTGGCGTAAGGTGTTTTCCTTTGTATTTATTTAGTATTTCAATTAAAAATATGATTAACATTAGGATAAATGAGTATTTTGTATTTACTTATGAATACCAACTTATTTTTGGACAAGTTGTGATAGGATATTAATTCAAGATCTTGTGCTATGGGCCTGCAAGCTACAAGTTGGGAGGCATATATTTTATATTTCTAATTATTGGGACTCATATTTTCATGTGCTCACATGTGTATATTTGTTTTTATTATGAATTTAAAGATCTCCCATATATATGCTATGGATCTAGGGATTCTCACACCATTAATAATTATTTTGATCATGTTTTGGGTAAGTTGTTATAACCCACACAACTTATTACGAATTTGGCAATCTAAGACATTACAAACTTCGTTGGGAATTAGCAAGAATATTGAAAGTAATTTTCTGTATTCTACAAATTGTAAAATGGTTGTAAACACTTGAGATTCATTAATTCTCAAGTGGATCTATATTTAGACATTTGTTATTTCTATTTTAAAGCAAACTCATGTATAAAAGAGATGCTCATAAAGAAAGGATCCCTCTCTCATCTTGGATTGTAAGAATTATTCTTTAAATATAAGTATTAGTTTCATTCTCATATTTTGTATGTTTTTAATTCAACCCGAGTGGGCCTAATGGTTAAGAGCATGTGTTTCCTCGTTGGAGGTCATAGGTTCAAATCCAAAGGGGTAGGGTATGTATACCTCCATAGACTTTAGCAGTCAAATCGTTGTGCGGAGGGGGCCCCTTGTCCAAAAAACAAGGGGGTCTCATACACCAATTTGGTGTCTGGCGTGGTCATGACCTTAAAAATAGATTATTATTATTATTATTATTATCATTATAATGATATAGGTTAATATCGACACTCTATTCTATGGAGGCAGGGCCCACTCCAATAGAATAGAGTGTTGTGTAGTTTAAGTAGCTTTTCATTTATTGTTGTGTGATTTTATTTGTTTTTGCAATTTTCGATTTTTGTAGGATTGCATTTATTTGCTAGATCATATTCATTTCTTATTACATTTCTATAGAATTGTATTTTAGATTACTTGTATTTTTGTTTTCATAGATTGTAGTTGCTTGATAAGTTATATTTATTTCCATGTAATTGTAATTCACTTATAAATTACATTTATCATTTCAGTAGAATTATATTTCAGATTTATTTATTCTAGTAGAATTGTATCTCATTTATAAATTAGATTTGCAAGTTATGTTCATTGCATTCATCTCAACAAGATTATGCTTAAAACAATAATTATATTTACCACTCTAAGTTATATACATTGATCACATTGGCAAGGATAGGTTTAGTTTCTACAATTTCCTTTTCAACAAGTGTGAATTTAATTTCAACAAGCGTGAATTTAATTTTTGCAAGTGTGAATTTCATTTCATCAAGTGTGAATTTACTTTCAACAAGTGTGAATTTCATTTCCAACAAGAGTAAATTTTAATTTAAGCGAGAGTGATTTTCCTTTCCGAGTATAACTGTAAATTTACTTTCAAAGCAAATGTGAACTTTGTTTTCTTGCAATTTATTTCTTGCAAGTGTGATTGTCATTTGCGATAAAGTAGAACTTTTAGAGCCTTGCAAAAACCTGTGGGATAGTTTATACTATTGTCTGTAGAATTTATTGTTGAAACTACTATAACACCTTAAATAAGCTAGTGCAAGAAATATTTGTAGCTTGCATATATAGTGCACGGTAAGTCGCAAGTTCAATGAGAACCCCAGGTTGACAATTTAATGCACAGACTTGTTACTTGCCTTGCTCTGAATTAGAAAGGTAATTAAAGAGTGAGTCAAATTCTAAACCCCTTTGTTGAAAAGGTGCCTCAACAATGACTAATTTCAAAGGAAAAACAAACAATCATTGTTTCCATAAAAATAATTGAAATCATTGACAAGACCTAACATAGTGATGAGTATCATTGAACAATGTAGGCCAATAGTAACCTGCTCTCAAGATTTTATGTGAGGTGGTACAAGAAGCAAACTGACCACAATAATATCTGTAATGAAGTTCCTTAATCAATCTAACTACTTAATCTTTATTAACACATCTAAGGATTACTCCATCGAGGTTCTTCCAGTTGAGACCATCTTGGGTTAAACAATACTTGATTTCAATCTCAAATCTCTCCTCTTATGATCCACTAAGTGATCAGGACATGAGAGTTTCTTTAGATAATATACAATATCAGAGTACTATACGTCATGTTCTAACTCACTTAAGACAACATTTACTTGTTCATTTTCACCCATTCTTATGCCTTCTTCATTGCTTTTAGTCAACATCCTATCTAAGCCTTGTCCCTTAATGATCTTAGTTGGTTGAATATCATGGTCATATTCTTGAATATTTGACACCTACTCTACTCTAGTTCCTAGGAAATCCTATTGGGTTAAGACATCCTTAACAATGGGATATGGGACATAAGATTTAATATTGTTATATCCAACATTTTTGTTTTTGTAAATTCCTTCACTAATCTATTAAAATACAGTAAAGTACAAGCATACGAATGGGACAAAAACTAAGAGGATCAAGGGAAGGTCTCTCTTTGAGTCTGACAGTGGAAATACAGAGTGATATGAGCCTTCCCTGACTAGTGGAAATACAGAGTGATATGAGCCTTCCCTAACTAGGAAACCAGGCCTTACTATACAAAATGACTAACCTTCCCATGGAGGGGAAACCAAGCAACCAAAAAAGGTTTAGAGTCTTAAAAAAATTCAAAGTTGACACAAAAATGTTGATGCTAGACAAAACTATGAAGAGATAAAACTGTAGTTTAAAAAATTGAAACATAAGAAACTAACTGAGTTTACTTGGGGCTACTAGAGGGTCGCTTGGGGGAGTTTCCTCCTCAACTGGGAAACCGTATTTGTTGTCGTTGGGGGAAATGGTATGGTCTTCTTTTGGTGGGAGCACAATGTGTTTGATGAAGGAGGAAAGGGACCTTTGCTTGTTGGGCTGCACTTGTTTCATGGGAGGAAATTTCCCCGTTTTATTCCCTTTGTTGCCTTACATGCTCAGTTTCTGAACAGATTGCTGTGAATCCTTGTGTTTGGGGGGGGTCTGGATCCTCCCGAGTATTACCTGAGGAAGAAGATTGAGAATCTGAGGAGGAATAGGAGGGTGAAGGGTGTTGCTCCAAAACACCTATACGCCGAAGGAGAGTCCGAGCAAGGATATTTTTGATGGTCCAATAACTCCTTCGGTGCTTCTGGGTCCGCTATGTGGCTGGGTGGTAGCCCATAATTTCTTCCTCCAAGTCATCCAACAATTTCCGAAGATGCCCAGGAATTGAGCGATCATAGCCTTCAGTATTGAGTCCCATAGAGAGAGCTTGGACCGACAAACTTCTTCCGCCTCTCCTCCCCTTTTCCCCTACGGTGGGTGGCGTGCAACCTTTGGGGCATTGCAGAGCAAATAAACTGCCCGAAGAGGAGCAAAATCTTAACACCCCCAAGTTCCCAAGACTTGAGACTTTCTTCTGCCGAAATTGTAAGGAGAGAATGCGAGTAATTTGATACAGAGAAAGCCCCGAGATTATACCTGCCTGGAGATCTCGTAAAACAGAGCATGAGCCTCCGAAAAATCTCACAAATCCATAACTCGTTGATCCAAGCCCAGTAATGGAGACCAGGAGGAAAATTAATTTTACAACGAGAATAAATTGCCCACACCTTGCAGAGAGATCGTTTGTACGTCATAGTACCTAGAACTAACTGAACCAAAGTTTGGAGGGCCAGGATGATAAATGCTCCCGACCCCGGAAATCAAGAACATTTAAAATGCATGTGGGAGCCAAGTTGGACGTTAAGACACCCACATATTGTTATATCCAACTTAGCTTCTAAAGTGCTTTAATGATTTGACAGGGGCATAATCTTGTTTCTTGGTAATTGTATACTTTAATTCAACATACCCAACGGTTTTGTTCATGAAGGCAATATGATGTTCATAATCATTTCTATTTTTTTGCATGAGTACCTCAACAATAATATCCTCATAAGGAAAAGAGAAACATATAAAGTCTCTAGAATAATCTGGGCTAACAAAGACTGATTCCATCGTAATTACTTCCTTGATATCTTCAAAGGATTTCATACTATTATCATCCCATTTAAACAAGACATATTTCTTTAATAAGGCATTCATTGGTTTAACACTCTAGGCATAATTTGGAATGAATCTCCTCATAAAGTTATTATTGCCAAAAAATGATTGCAAAGACTTCGTATTGTTTGAGAGGGGGGGTGACTTTCTTTATATATTCAATCCTTATTGGATCAACACTAATACCATCCTTGGAAATAATGTGAACCAATAATTTTCCTTTATCACTACCAAAATTGACTTCCAAAATTGACTTCTTAGGGTTTAGGGAGATTCCATACTTTCTACATTGTTCAAAAAATTTCTCAAGGTGTTGAATATGTGCATTCCTTTCCTTAGACACAACAATTAAATCATCTTGGTATATCTTTATAATGTTCCCTATCAAATCCCTAAAAGCAAAATCCATTGCTCTTTTAAAAGTGGAACCAACATTCATAAGACGAAAGAGCATCCTCAAATATTTGAAAGTGCCCCACGGGGTGGTAAAGGAAGTTTTGAGTTGATCTTCTTCTTTGATTAACACTTGATTATACCCTAAAAATCCATCTAACATAGACATCATCCCTGCAACAATGACCCTTTGCAATAAGTGTGCCATGTTTGAGAGAGGATAATTGTTCTTGAGAGATAGTTGATTAAGGTTTCTAAAGTCAACACATAATCAAATATCTGCATTCTTCTCATGGACCACTACTAGGTTAGGCAATCAAAAATACTATCTAATGGGGGCTATAATATTTGCATCAACCATCTTTTGAAGTTCCTTCTATACCAAAGGGGCCAAATTAGAGTTAATATTTCATTGTTTCCATCTAAATAGTTTGCCCCCCTCCTTAAGAGGAATGCTATGTTGAATACTATCTCCCTTATAAGCCTTTAAATCATCATATGACCACGAAAAAATGTCTTTATATTCCTGGATAAGATTTATTATTCTTTCTCTTTCAGCAGGAGTGGTCCATTTTCCTATCTTGATCATCCTAGGAAAATTTTATAAACCAATATTGAATTCAATAGCTTCATCCAACTAATCAACAATATGATTTACCTTATACATATCATGTTTATCAAACCATCTTTCTAGAGGAACTATTACCTTGGGAAGAGAATTGTTTGGAAAATTTTCAACATCTAGGTTCATGGATTCAACTAAGAAATTGATTTGGCTATCTAAAGATTATTGCATACTATGTAAGAAACGAAGAATTTGAGCATCATCATTAAAAACTTGTCAATTTTCAAGGTTATCAAGTATAGATGGTCTAAAAATCACTTTCATTTTGCATTGATCATGAAGCATCTTCTCATAGGGTTGCAAAGTGGTTGTAGATATAGTTAAAGCATCAATGATAGTGTTTTTATCTCTTGGGTCAACTTCAATTGAAAAGGCATCAAAGAGTTCTATAATATTTAGGATCATATTCCTATATCTTCTCAATCTTTCCTTCCCAGTGGTAAACTTCTTTTTTATTTGAGAGACAATTAGGTCAAAATCTCCTATGACCTTGAGGCATTTAATCTTCCTGTCTAGAGCCAAATCCAATCATATAGTCAAGGCTTCATATTCAACAATGTTGTTTGTATAGTCGAATTCAAGCATATAGGAAAATAGTGTAGCAACACACATGGGATATGTAAGGACAATCCCAATGCCAGACCCAAGCACCATAGAATTCCAAAGTCCAAACATCATTATTTCCCTTACACTCTTCTTCTTGAGCTATGGAATTTGCTAAAACACACATGTTACCAATCCCTTCATCCAAATACATCAATTCATTCATAGGGTCTTGAGGATATTCAACTTTGTATCTCACAACATGTTCTCTATAGAGGGTAACAACATCCCCATTAAGGGCTGGAATAGTAGCATAAATCAACTCCATTTGAAGAATACCACCTAAGGTTGTAAACCACTTCCTAGACAATAACATTCCCCAAGCATCAGGAACATATATAACCACAAGATCCATTATGAGAGATATGTCTAGGTAAGTAGCTAAGCTAACCTTGAGGTCTTTAACGAGGCCACATACAAGAATAGCCCTCGAATCAATCCCACACACATTTCTATAAGGCCTTATGATATTTAGACCAAGCTAATTCATAACTTTTAAAACCATAACATTAGTAGAAGCCCTGGAGTCAAGCATACAATTGAGAAGAAGGAGATTGTTTATCGTTAAGGTAATGAAGAAAGGTGCATGCCCTCCATTATTCTTTTCATGGTTCATGGTTTGAAGGATTACTAGAGGATCCTTAGGCTCATATTGAAGGTCAACGAACTCCTGCAATTTATCCTTTTGTGAAGGAATCTTAACGAGTTCAACAAGAGGAATAAGAACATTGATTTTGGTCAATTGAATATCCAAGTCTATATTTTTATCATCTTTGTGTAAGGTTGGATATTCTTATCATATTGTAAGAAACATTTATTTATAAGCTTATCCCCAGATTATTCAAGCATGAAATTCAACATTTCTAATTTGGTCACCTTAGTAGCCTTAGCATTCTCAAGCTCCCATTGTTCCTTGGTAATAGTGATAATTGTTTGATAAGGTATAATGTATATGGAATGCACTTCTTCATCAAAATTCATGCGATCCAAAGCAATAAGGTCACTCAATCCTTGATTATCAGAATGATCATGCATTTGGGCCTTTTCTAGTACATCAACTTTGTTAAAAAGGGCCTCTTGAGTTTGCCTTATTTTGATGGTTGTTTGGTAGAGATTTTGATCTAATAATTTAAAGTTTCCATTGTTTGTTTCCTTAGGGAATGTCTTAATCTTGGATACTATCAAGTTGGTTTCAATTTCATATGTCAATTCTTGAGCTTCCAACAAGGTACTTGGGAATTTATTTCTTATAATAAGAGCAAATTGTCACTCAAGGGTGTGAATATATTGTAGGAGAATCACTCCATCCTTTGGTCTAAGGTCCTCATGAAACACTTTCACCAAAGTATCAAATCTCATGATTAAATTATCAATGGACTCTATTTATTTTCTCTTGTTTTGACTAAATTGTGTATGTTATAACCCTACGTTTCATAGGATCAACTGGTGACTGGAATTTTTTTACTTTTGTTGTATTTTTTGTTGTAAATAATATTTCATTCTGTAGATAATTTACAAAAGAAAAGAAAAAGAAAAGAAAAGAAAAAAGAAAAGAAAAAGAAAGAAAGAATAAAAGAGGGTATGAAAAGAAAAATGATGAACCCCATGCAATAAGAATGTATTGATCCATACAGTCTAACCATGGTCAAGTCTTTTGAATTTATGCTGATAGGATTAGTGAATAAAGCTTGGCTAAACTATTTAATCTTAGCCAAGTTCGTTAGGTTAGTTAGTGAATAAATTTGATCAAACTGTTTAAACTTGATCAAATAGCCCAGGGTAGAGTAATTTTTAGCCCAACAGTCTAATCTGGGTTAATTGTGTTAGGTAAATAGATTAGGACATATGTTAGTTGGTTTTTCTTTCAATAAAACAAGCATAAAGTTGGATGAGATTCTTTGTTTTGATGTTAGAAGGTTGTGTTCTAATC
>ML800992.1:60810-141371 GCA_009831015.1 Picea engelmannii
TCGTTGAAATCATCGTCCTCTTCTCCTTTTCGCCTTAAACTACCATTAATCTCTGGACATTACAGTCAACATCATTCTCTTTCATACTTTTGTAGGTACCAGTCGAAGTGATGGTGCCAAATTCCAAACACTCAGAGATCGATGAAAATCCATTCCTCCCACCTCCCGTCAACCTTGACCAGATGCCTCTGGCCGACAAAGATTACCTGATCTCAGAACCCAAATACGAATTTGATTTTGTTGATTTACACTTATGGTTCAGAGACACCTTCCTAGACAAGAGTGACTCCCACTGTATCTTTTTCCCCAAATTCATCATTTCCTCGAGTTCACCCTCAAGTGCCAGGCACATTATCTTCCCAATGAGAGAGCTATCCTTTCATCATTTAGAGAGATCCTTTTCACCATCACACCCGAGGCCATTGATCATATGATGCAAATACCCATAGACGAATCTGTTTCCCCTTTTACCATTGAGATTCTAACAGAAATATACCATAAATTGTCCTTTCCCCAGAGAGAGTAGAGTTTTGAGCTTTTCCTCTCCGAGAGTGCCCAATTTCCCAAGAAAAATCCCCCCTACAATTCCTCCATTTTCTTAGCAAAAGGTAACCAATTCATTTCATCCCTATGTTGTCTGCTCGGGTATTATTCAGACGAATGGGTGGACGAACCCATCCTGGGTTTCTTGTCCATTTTCTCCACCGAAGAGAAATCCACCACCCAGTTCAACTTCAACCAATTTTTGGCCGATAACATTCACCAGCAACTTTTCAAATTTCCCACCGAAGGAATGTTCCGATATTCATCAATACTGGCCTACATGTTCCTGTTTTTCCAGTCAAAGAAGTTTTCTTTTCTCCTACAGAAGCTCGACATAGATGGAAATCCACATCCAGTTACAGCTTGGACATCGTTGGTAAGGAGGAACTCCTCTGATTTCAGTTTTAAGCATTTCGTCGATCAATTTTACCATCCAGTGGTAAGCATGTTAAGCGGGTGGGAAGAGCCCAGAATAAACGAAGAGATTCAGAGGATCCTCCACTTATCAGACCTTGCTAAAAGAGGGGATTGGTATTTATACCAAGACCACACAGAGAACAGAGTCTATGGGTGTGAGCTGGCCCCCTACAAGCTGCCAAAGTTCCTGCTTGTCAGGATATTTGCCCTGGAATACATCAAACAAATGATCAACTCTCATGACATTCATTTTGTGGCCTTTAAAAAGAAACAATAGCTCAAGATTAAAGGCCAAATAGGTTCTTTCATCTGCAATAGCAGAGCGATGGGAGAAGAAGCAAACAAGTTGTTACTGGAGATGAAGTTCAAGCAAAGTTTCCCATGGCATTACGATCCTTGTGGTATCATCACAGAAACCAGACTAAGGAATAAAATCTCTCCATACGCTCATGTTCCCAAACCAGAGATTGAGAAGTTCATGAACCAGACAGAGTGGGAGGAGAACACTCTAATAGATACCGAACAACAACCCCCTTCTGCCAGTATTTCACGGAGTGATACCCCTCAGGCACCAGTAGAGAAAAGACCCAAGAAAGATGTATCTCCCTCGGTCACTGAAGTTTCAGCAGGTGATTTCCAAGTTTATAGAAAAAGGCCCAAGACCAGTCATACACCTGATAGGTCTGGTGGAGAAGAGACTCAGTATACTATAGTCATGGAAGGGGAACATTCTCCATTTTCCTCAGGAAGCCAGTCGACGATGTCCACCTCCTCGTCGAAGAAGAAAGGTGATACAACATTAACGACCAGGGCTACACAGGAGCCTACAAGGATGAACCTTTTTGAGAAATATAACTTGATTAAGAAGAAAAATGAGATGTTGATGAATAGTACCTATGCTCAATTTTGGAAATAAACATCCACAACTCAACATAGACTACTATCTGCCTTTGATATATAAAAGGGGAGAATGCACATGGCCTTCTTGCAGGCACAGGTACCTAAGCCCAAAACAATTTCTGATTATAAAAGGGAAACATTCATGTTTGATGTTGTAGACGTACATCTGGTTGATCAGATGGATTTACACAGACAGAATGTAGAAATGATTTTATCCACCTTGGCGAACACCTCCACGACCGCATCAAAGCTACAGGTTTCATTGAACAATGTCCAGACTCAGCTGAAGCTGGAGAAGGTGTCATCTTTGGCAAAGGATAACAAAATTAAGTCCATGGAAGAACTGCTGCTCAAAATTGGGTATGATCCGACCAATATCAAAGCAGCAGAAGAGCTAATAAAAAAGAAGAATGCTAACATAGCTTCTTTGAGGAAACAATTGAAAATCTCTACTATTGAAGATCCACAGGCTAAAGAGATGGCTGAGACTGAAGGCCAGAAAGAAGAGATGTTGAAGTTGATCATGGAGTAGAACGCTCAAATTAAAGAAATGGAAGCCGAGATGGACAAGCTAGTTAAGGAGAAAGAGTAGAATGTGTCAATGGAAGTCATACCATTGCATGCAGTCCCGATCACAAGAGTTAGTACAACAACGACAACATCAACTACCACAGGGGAAATTCTAGCAGCAACATTAGTGACAGCTCCAGATGCAGCAGGCCAATTGGCAAAAACGATGGAAGATATGACTCTGCAAGGGGAAGAAATCAGAAAACTGCAAGAGGAGATTCAAAATATCCAAAAGTTGAATTCCACATTCCAGGCCAGCTACAACACCGAGAGACATAAGTCAGACAAACTAAAACAGGAACTGCATCAGCTGCAGAAAGAAATAGTCATGGCTAAGACTCTGTTAGAGGATAAAGAAAATATTTGGATGGACATCATTCAATCAGTGAGAGAGATTTGTCCCCTAATACAAATCATGTTTGAACAACATGATCTAGTGCAGAGAGACAAACAGGCCATCAACATGATAAAGGGAGAACTGAGAGAAATGCCTACAGAGGCCAACGAGATAATCAAATTCTTAAATTCTAAATCAAAAGAAGAGTTGGAAGCCCTGCAAATTGAGGGAAAGACTGAAACAATTCTTGAAGTTAAGAGAGTCTTGACCAAGAGGGGACTAATGCTGCAACTCGAGGAGAGAGTTCAAGCAATGGATGTCACAGTACAAAGGTTTTTCAGCAAGACTGACTCTTTGCAGAAGAAATGTCTCCCAAGTTTATTTGTGATCAATAATAAGTTGATTACTCTCTTAAATTATACACATAATATTCTCATAGTGGCGAAGGATGGGTCCAAGTTCACAGGCATAAAAGGCAGCATCACTGGAAAAGCATTCTTGGAAACTCTGAGATTAGACATGAGTATTCAACAAGAGATAAAGTATATTTTCATCACCAAACCCACCTTCACTAAGTACACAGAGATGGATGAGGTGTACTGAAGGTTGCTCAAAGTCAACATCCCCAGTCAACAGAGATGGGACAACCTGTGTGACTTGATCGACTAGAATATGATGTGGATGTACAAATCATCACGTAGAGCAGTCAAAGTCAAGTTGATGACTCACTTCATATACTTTGTTTCTTTCTTTTAAATATCTAAGTGTTTATCTTCTGATGTTGTGATAAAGAAATTCTTCAATGCTTATTTGTTGTATTTGATCATCTCATCTATTTATGCTATCCATCGCTTTAAAATCTCAAGGATCCAACATTGGCATTATCTTGCCCGGTGAAGAGACCTAATAAAATCTGTTCTCAGATATCAAACCTTAACACAGACCCCATATCCCAATGTATGCGTAAGCAATATTTCAGCCATTTTATAAAATAAAACTACACAATCCCATTTATTTAACTAGCCTAATATCTAAAACTTGAAACATATATAAATCTTACAAAGAGTTCCCTCTCTGAAACTGGAAGGGCCAGATCCCAGTTTCGAAGTGGTTGGATAAAGTTACCTCTGATAAATTTCTTCTACCTCCCAACAACCTATGGGAATTTACAGAGCGATAACATAGTGGCGACCATATTGGGGAACTGAACAAACTTTCATCCTACGATTTCTTTTCCCTAGATAAAGAAAACTTTATTTCTGAACGAATCATAAAATATAAATTATAAGGAGATAATGTTGAGAGGTTGTTAAAGTTTGTATATATTAGTTTAGATTTCTTAAAAATTAAAAATTATGGCTCCTAAAAAAGTTTACACTAGGTCTCACCCCGATCCAGAACCTGCGACAACAGTAGACTATCCATAAAAGTTACTCATAAAGAAAAACACTATATAAGGTTTCAGGAGTCACAGTCCTCTTCGTAGGTCCAATTCTCTCCTAGAGAAGCTTGTTGCCATCCAAGATCTTGAGTTTGACATATCCTTTGAACAAAGCCTTTTTATAACCAAATCCGACAGCTTTGTAAGTGAGACAATCCTAGATCAAACCATCCTGCAACCTAGAACCCCTAAAATACTTTCTCCCAGAACAGAATTTGATCAACGCTTCCTCCGAGAATTGAACAAGTTGGAAGATCTAGTAGAAAATCTTGATCAAGCTCTGTACTAAGCTCACTTTCAACAGTCTATAGAACTTTTTGCCCTGAATATTGTTGTAGCGTCCATCAAACATCAAATAATTCACTCTACATCCCCTAGCCCTACCTCTTCTACTTTTTCTGTCACTTCCCCTCCAATCATGCAAGTTGTTGTTCAGCCTCCTCCACCAATCATGGTAGAAGGATATGCTCCCTTGGGTTTGGAGGCTCCTTTACATGCCATGCCTCAGGACTATCAAACCAGACTTCCTCAGTTTGATGGTACTGGTCCTTTGAATGCACAACAACATGTTGATAAGATGAATGATTGTTTTGATTTGCAGGAAGTTGATGAAGCAGATGTCCAGATGAGACTTTTTGCACAGAGTTTGATCAGAGAAGTCAAAAAATGGTTCAAAGCACTACGCCCTGCTACCATAGTTGACATTGCTTCTTTCCAGCGGAGTTTCCTTGACAGATGGGAGGTAAAGAAAAATTCTCTCTAGATTTTATCAGAATATGAGAATATCAAAAGGAATCAAGGGGAAACAATGCAGGATTATTACATTCGTTTCAACAATCTTTATAACGCAATTCTAACTGATATTAAACCCCCACAAGGTTTGGATTTAATCAAGTTCCCTGATGGATTTGATGCTGATATGTCATATCAAGTAAGGGAAAGGAATTTTTTCACTCTAGAAGACATGCAGAAAAGTGCAGTAAGTGTAGAAGAAAATCTATTAGCCAGAAGAGTCAGGCAAAGAAGAGAGAGAAGGGTTACAATAAAAAAAGAGCCTTCCATGTCTTCTTCAGATGCTAAACTAGATTCCCTAGTCAAAAGTATGGAGAGAATGATGGAAAGACTAACCATCGATGATAGTAATCCACCCAGAGAAAATTGGCCTGCCCCTCAAATTAGAAATCCAAACTTCAGAAGGAACCCTCCTGAGATCAGACAGAGGGATCTGAGAGATCAAAGAGAGCAAAGGGGACTTGATTAGCAGATTAGACCACCTCTTCAGGATAATTACGCTGATGATGGGGAGGACTTAATCGAAGAGTTGGATGATACTCACATAAACCTCATGGGTGTTAACGATGATGACTCCATTTTTCTTACTCAGGAAGAACATGAGATTTTTCTCCACTCATAAACAAAGGTGAATGAGGAGGAAGAGGAAACAGAACAATAGGCCTTTGAGAATGCTATAACAGAGGTGCAAAAACAATATAACTTAAGAAGTAAGAAGACTAACGACAATCCTACAAAGAAGGCTACTGAAATGAAGAAAATGACTTAGGCCAAGAAAAACCCAGATACTTCTCTCAAGAGAGCCCTTGAGAAGTATAATGCCAAATCTTATGCGAAAAGAAATCCTAAAATTTCGCAAAGATCAAATCAAACCGAGGTCGCATCGTCAGCCAAATACTTCTACCCAAAGAACTATGACAAAAAAACCAGAAGTGCAGAGCCAAAGCAAGACTTCCACTACTTTCATCCTAGAAGGGAAACTAGCCAAATTGAAAATTCCTATTCCCCTGTCTGAATTGATGAGAAAAAACGCTCACAGGTCGTAGGTGATTAAAGCATTAAGCATTGAACCAGAGATAGGTACAAAATCATTGAATATTGGATTAGGAATGCACTCAGACACTGTAAATCTTACTGATGATCAACCCGAGCTGTTGTTCGGTCCTGAAGTGGATGGAGAAACTGGTAATGGTGTTGTTCCCCCTTTCTATATCAGTCTGAATATCCATGACAAAATCTTACACAACACTATGCTTGATTCTGCTGCCTCTCACAACCTGATGCCCAAAGATGTGATGGAGAAGTTGGGTCTTGATGTCACTAGAACTTACAAGGAATTGCATTCTTTCGATTCTAGCAAGGTCAAATGTATAGGACTAATTAAAGATTTATGTATCACCCTAGATCAAATCCCAGCAGAAAGTATGGTGATGGATATCATGGTTGCAAACATTCCCCCGAAATATGGTATGTTGTTATCTAGATCTTGGGGAGCTAAGCTGAAAGGCACTTTGCAGTTAGATATGTTTTATGCTACCATCCTGGTATTTGGACAACAGAGAAGATTGTACAGAGAAACTCTGATGAAGTATATGGTCAATAGTCAGGAAAAACAACACAACTACCCATTATACTCTGCACACTCTGATCTAGATTCATTCATATTGTACAATGGGGGTGACCTGGATAATCGAATTGCTCAGTTGGAATATGATGCACATGACTTGCAAGAAGATGAAGCAATCATTGAGGTAAAGAACACTACAACAGTAGAAAGCAATGAGCTACCAGCCAATTTGTGGAGTATGGATTTTGATGGAGTTGTGATCAAAGAGGGAGTTGGAGCTGGAGTTTGGTTGCATAATCACAAATCAATGTATTCAGAAATCCACTCTTACAAACTAAACTTCCAATGCACTAACAACATAGTTGAGTATGAAGCTTTAATGCTCGTCCTGGAACTGCTGAAGAAGGTTGGTGCCAAAAATATTATGGTAAGAGGTGATTCTGAACTGGTCATTAAACAAATTAAAGGTGAGTATTAAGCTAAGAATCCTAGACTCAGAGCCTATAGAAATGTTCTTTTAGATTTTTTAGAATGTTTCACTGAAATCGAGTTGCAGGTAATGCCCAAAGGCCAGAACATACTGGCAGACAGATTGGTTACTTTGGAAGCCACATGCAAAATACCTTTCAAACCAAATCGCCAATACACAGTAGAGGTGAAGTGCAGACCAACCGTCCCAGATAACATCAAATACTGGCAGGTATTTAGCAACGATGATCAAATTGAAGACTTCCTGCAGTGTAAGAATGATTTCGAATGTACAAATATAGATGTAGAGAGTGATGATGATAATGTAAATAAACCAGTTTTTGAAAATGATAGTGTAAATAAAGTAGATTTAGATGAAATGAATAAAAATGATGAAGACTCTGGTGTTTTGCATTTGAAAAACAATGTTTTACCTAGAGGTTTGGTCCCGTTAGAAGACCTGTTTGATTTTAACGATGTAGAAAAAAAGCCTAAGATTGAAGCTAGTAGTAAAGAGGTCGAAGAGTGTAACATAGGAACATAGGAAAAACCCAAGATGATAAAACTTTTCAAATCGTTACCCCTTGAGAAAAAACACAAATACATTGATCTGTTCAAGGAATATGTTGATGTGTTTGCTTGGGGTTATGAGGATTTAAAATCTTATGACACAAGTATCATACACCATAGAATTCCAATAAAAGAAGAACATAAACCTTTTAGGAAGAAACTTAGGACAATCAATCCCAAGTTACTCCCCCTAATAGAAAAGGAAATTAAAAAGATGTATGATGCCAAAATTTTAGTCCCCTTGAGATTTTCCAAATGGGTTTCTAATCTGGTTCCTACCAGAAAGAAGACTGGCAAAATCAAGATTTGCATTGATTTCAGAAACTTGAACAAGGTTTCCCTTAAAGACAATTACCCTTTGCCTAAAATGGACCACATCTTACAAAAGGTAGTTGGGGCTAGTAGGATCTTCTTACTAGATGGTTTCTCGGGTTATAACCAAGTCCTTGTCCACCCAGATGACCAGGAGAAAACAACCTTCACCACACCCCGGGGAACTTTCATGTATGTGAAAATGCCCTTTGGTTTGATGAATGCTGGCACCACTTTCCAAAGAGCAATGGATATTGCGTTTGTGGACGAACTTGGCAGGTTTATAGTCATATATCTGGATGACATGACTGTCTACTCCAAATCTGACGAGGAACATTTACAACATCTCAGACGAGTGTTTGAGAAGTTTAGAAAAATCGGGATTTCATTGAATCCCAAGAAGACCCTTTTTGGTTTAGAGGAAGGCAAGTTGTTGGGGCACATAATCTCTAAAGATGGAATTAAAATACACCCTAGCAGAATAGAGGCCATCCAGAAAGTGGAACACCTTAGGAACATCAAAGATTTGCAATCATTCATTGGTAAAATAAATTTCCTAAGAAGATTCATACCCAACTTGGCCGAACTTCTCAGAAACATCACAAATATGTTGAGAAAATACACCAAAATAAGATGGAACACTGAGTCTAAACAATCATTTGAGCAAGTAAAACATGCACTCACACGAGCCCCGGTTTTGATAAGTCCAGATTACATAAAATATTTCTTTTTTTTCTCTTTCGCATTTGAACACACCATCGCAACAACACTATTGCAGAAAAACAACGAAGGGTATGAGCAACCCATAGCATTTTTTAGAAAATCTTTGAGAGATGTTGCGTTGAACTACAATATAATGGAGAAACAAGATTTTGCCCTGGTAAAGGCCATAAAATATTTCAGAGTCTATATTTTCCATTCTCACACAATTGCCTATGTTCTGAATGCCGTGGTAAAGGATATCACGACTCAGGATAATCCAGATGGTAGGAGAGGAAAGTGGATTGTTGTTATTCTGGAATATGATATAGAAATAAAACCCACTTAATTGATCAAAGGTAAGGGTTTGGCCAAACTAATGGCTGAATCCACTTTTCATGCTTTAGACATTAATTTTTTGGCTGCAGTTGACAAGCAGGAAGAGCAGGCGACTCCAAATGTAAAAGAGGTATTCTTAAACTCTCCTTGGTACGCAAACCTCATTTTTGTACTTCATAACTTACAAGCTCCTCCTAGTCTAACTAAGACCAAAGCCAGATTTATTAAACTGAAAGCATTGAAATATTATATTCTAGATGGAAACCTTTATTGGAAAGATCCTGGAGGTATCTTTCTTAATTGCCTATTGAAGGATGAAGCTGACAGGGTATTGCAGGATTTCCATGCGGGGGAATGTGGCGGGCATATGAGTTGGAAGACCACAACTAACAAGATTCTAAGAGCTGGTTTTTACTGGACCACATTGTTTGCTGATGTGCATCAGAAAGTCACCTCATGCCACAAATTCCAAGTTTTCAAAGGTAAAAGGAAGCTTCTGCCTCTACCCATGAAACCTATCTCGGTTGAAGCTCCATTCCAACATTGGGGTTTAGAATTTATTGGAGAGATACATCCACCCTCTTCGGGCCAACACAAGTGGATCCTCACAGCCACAGACTACTTCAAAAAGTGGATCAAAGCTGTACCATGTAGGCAAGCCAGTGACTCTGTCATCATTAAATTTTTGGAAACTAGTATTTTGTCTTGTTTTGGATGCCCTAGGAAAATCATAACTGACAATGTAGCGGCCTTCAGATCCAAACGAATTATAGAGTTTTGTGTCCAGTACCACATTACTTTGGGACACTCAACATCTTATTACCCTCAGGGAAATGGGCTAGCTAAGTCCTCAAGTAAAATTATGGTGAATATCATTAAGAAAACACTGCAAGCGAACAAGAAGTCCTAGCATAATAAGTTAGTTCATGCACTCTTGGTTGATAGACTAACCACCAAAAGATCAATTGGTATGTCCCCATACTAGTTGGCATATGGTATTGAGGCAGTTTTCCCTTTTTTTGGGGGGTCCCTGTTATGAAACTATTGTAGGAAGTGCAAGCAGAGCCAAATGATAGCCAAAGAAGAATAAATAAGATGATCCAGTTGCAGCAGTCTAAAGAAGAAGTGTATAACAAGACGTAGGTTATCCAGGAAGATATAAAAAAGATTTATGACAAGAGAACTAAAGAGGATAATTTTGAGTTGGGTGATTTGGTGTTGAAGTGGGATTCCAGAAATGAGGATAAGGGTAAACATGGAAAGTTTGATAGCTTGTGGAAAGGCCCTTACATCATTCAGGCATTTAGAGGAAATAACACATTTTTGCTCAAAGACAGTGATGGAACAGACATGCCAAGTGGACCTGTAAATGGTAGGATGTTGAAGCATTATTTACCACCCCAATGAAGACCCTAGTCATCCATTTCTATTGTACAAACCATTTCTTTTATTTTCAGATTATGTGTGGGTGATGTTGATCAGATGGTTGAAGTCTGCAGAGAAGGCCCTAAGCCACTAACTAGTGCCACCAATTTTTCAAAATAAAATAAATCAAGTTGCAGAAGAAGCAATAGAGAAAATCTTTCAAGACATCAGGAAGCAGGTTCTTGGAACCTCACAAGGAGAGCACCATTCGTAGGTGGAGCCATTGTTATAACCCTATGTTTCATAGGATCAACTGGTGACTGGAATTTTTTTACACTTGTTGTATTTTTTGTTGTAAATAATATTTCATTCTGCAAATAATTTACAAACGAAAAGAAAAATAAAAGAAAAGAAAAAGAAAAGAAAAGAAAAAAGAAAAGAAAAAAGAAAAGAAAAAGAAAGAAAGACTAAAAGAGGGTATGAAAAGAAAAATGATGAACACCATGCAATAAGAATGTCTTGATCCATATAGTCTAACCATGGTCAAGTCTTTTGAATTTATGTTGATAGGATTAGTGAATAAAGATTGACTAAACTGTTTAATCTTAGCCAAGTTAGTTAGGTTAGCTAGTGAATAAATTTGATCAAACTATTTAAACTTGATCAAATAGCCCCAGGGTAGAGTAATTTTTAGCCCAACAATCTAATCTGGGTTAATTGTGTTAGGTAAATAGATTAGGACATAGGTTAGTTGGTTTTTCTTTCAATAAAACTAGCATAAAGTTGGATGAGATTCTTTGTTTTGATGTTAGAAAGTTGTGTTCTAACCCCTCGGGGGGGAAATGAAAAGAAGTAGCGCAAAAAACCCACAAAATGGTGCTATCCTAAGTTTTCTGCAAGTAAATATGAGTCACACTATGTGATTAAACGGTGCACCTAGATCAACGACCTAGAAAACGACGCTTAGATCTATGGCCGACAGGTAATATCGGACCCCCCCGACCATTCTACCTTTAACAGAGGAGGGGGGGGGGGGGTCCGAGTTGATGGTATTCTCTAGCGGGCCCCATCCTAACGTGGTGCGTTTGTGTTAATTCAGACCCTCCTTGCTCCAAACTAGTTACCACCTACCCCCCCTCCGAGTAAACCGCCATACTAGTTTCCCATACCACCGCCACCTCATGACGTCACACTCCACTACCGCCGCTTATAAGTCATGCGTCGTTATTCTTCCAGTGTACCTTCCCCCCCAATCACCCGTCACACATCACATCCCATTCACTTGTCCTCCACGTCATCCTCACAAACCCGTAACCCATCTGTTACCCTCCACCTCGTCCCCAAGATATCCGTTGGCCAATCAATGCGGCCAAACATATCCGTTAAACCTGTTGACTTGTCCCCCACGCCCCAAAGGATACCCGTTCGTCAAGATAATCCCGTTTTTCACTATTTCTTCACCATTCACGATCCAGATGCCGTTGAAATCATCGTCCTATTCACCTTTTTGCCTTCAACTGCCATTAATCTCTGGACATTATAGTCAACGTTGTTCTCTTTCATACTTTTGCAGGTACAAGTCGAAGTGATGGTGCCAAAGTCCAAACACTCAGAGATTGATAAAAATCCATTCCTCCCGCCTCTCGTCGACCTCGATCGGATCCCTCTGGATGACAAAGATTACATGATCTCAAAACCCAAATGCGAATTCGATTTTGTTGATTTACACTTATGGTTCAGAGACACCTTCCTAGACTAGAGTGACGAGATTGGACTCTGGGCTATATCTTTTTCCCCAAATTCATCATTTCCCCGAGTTCTCCCTCAAGTGCCAGGCGCATTATCTTCCCAATCAGAGAGCTATTGTTTCACCGTCCGGAGAGACCCTTTTCACCATCACACCCGAGGCCATTGATTAGATGATGCAAATACCCAAAGCCAAATTCTTTTCCCCTTTTACCACTGAGATTCTAACTGAAATATACCAAAAATTGTCCTTTCCCCAGAGAGTGCAAATTTTTAAGATTTTCCTCCCCAAGAGTTCCCAATTTCCCAAGAAAAATCCCCCCTACCATTCCTCCATTTTCTCAGCAAAAGGTAACCAAGTCATTTCATCCCCATGTTGTCTTCTTGGGTACTATTCAGACGAATGGGTGGACGAACTCATCCTGGGTTTCTTGTCCATTTTCTCCATCGAAGAGAAAGCCACCACCCAGTTCAACTTGAGTCAATTTTTGGCCGATAACATTCACGAGCAACTTTTCAAATTTCCTACTGAAGGAATGTTCCGGTATTCATCAATACTGGCCTACATGTCCCTGTTTTTCTAGTCAAAGAAGTTTTATTTTCTCCTACATAAGCTCGACACAGATGGAAATCCACAACCGGTTACAACCTGGACATTGTTGGTAAGGAGGAACTCGTCCGAGTTCAGTTTTAATCATTTCGTTGACCAATTTTACCATCCAGTGGTAAGCATGTTAAGCAGGCGAGAAGAGCCTAGAATAAACAAAGAGATTCAGAGGATCCTGCACCAATCAGACCTTCCTAAAATAGGGTATTGGTATTTATACCAAGACCACACAGAGATAAGAGTGTATGGTTGTGAGTTGGCCCCCTACAAGTTGCCAAAGTTCCCGCCTGTCAAGATATTTTCCTTGGAATACATCAGACAAATTATCAACTCTGATGAAATTCATTTTGTGGCCTTGAAAAAGAAACAATAGCTCAAGATTACAGGTCAAATAGGTTCTTTCATATGCAATAGCAGAGTGGCAGGAGAAGAAGCAAACAAGTTGTTACTGGAGATGAAGTTCAAGCAAAGTTTCCCATGGCATTACTATCCTTGTGGTATCGTCGCATAAACCAGACTAAGGAATAAAATCTCTCCATATGCTCATGTTCCCAAACTAGAGATTCAAAAGTTCATGAATCAGATAGAGTGGGAGGAGAACACTCTGATAGATACCAAACAGTATCCCCCTTCTGCCAGTATTGCACAAACTGATACCCCTCAGGCACCACCAGAGAAAATACCTAGGAAAGATGTATCTCCCTCGGTCACTAAAGTCTCAGTAGATGATTTCCAGGTTTATAGAAAAAGGCCCAAGACCAGTCATACACTTGACAGGTCTGGAGGAGAAGAGACTCAGTCTAATACAGTCATGGAAGGGGAACATTCTCCATTTTCCTCAGGAATCCAGCCGACGATGTCCACCTCCTCGTCGAAGAAGCAGGGTGATACAACATTAACGACTAGAGCTACACAGGAGCCTGCAAGGCTGAACCTTTTTGAGAAATATAACCTGATTAGGAAGAAAAACGAGATGTTGACGAATAGTACCTATGCTCAATTTTGGAAACAAACATCCACAGCTCAACATAGACTACTATCTGCCTTTGATACAGAAAAGGGGAGAATGCACATGGCCTACTTGCAGGCACATGTACCTAAGCCCAAAACAATTTCTGATTATAAAAGAGCAACATTTGAGTTCTATGCTGCAAATGTACATCCATCTGATCAGATGGATTTACACAGACAGACTGGAGAAATAATTTTCTCCACCTTGGAAAACACCTCCATGACCACAACAAAGCTACAAGTTTTGTTGAACAATGTCCAGACTCAGCTGAAGCTGGAGAAGGTGTCATATTTGGCAAAGGATAACAAAATTTAGTCCCTGGAAGAATTGGTGCTCAAAATTGGGTATGATCTGGCCAATATCAAAGTAGCATAAGAGCTGATAAAAAAGAAGAATGTTGACATAGCTTCTCTGAGGAAAGAATTGAAAATCTCTGCTACTGAAGATCCATAAGCTAAAGAGATGGTCGAGACTGAAGGCCAGAAAGAAGAGATGTTGAAGTTGATCATGGAGCAGAACACTCAAATTAAAGAAATGGAAGTCGAGCTGGACAAGATAGTTAAGGAGGAGAAAAATGTAAACAGAAGGAGTAATGAGTTGATTACTCTCTCAGATTATAAAAAAAATATTCTCACAGTGGCGAAGGATGGGTCCAAGTTCATAGGCATAAAAGGCTGCATCATGGGCAAAGCATTCTTGGAAACTTTGAGATTAGACCTGAGTATTCAACAAGAGATAAAGCATCTTTTCATCACCAAACCCACCTTCACTAAGTACACAGAGACTGATGAGGTGTACTGAAGGTTGATCAAAGTAAACATCCCCAGTCAACAGAGATGGGACGACTTGTGTGACTTGATCAACTAGAAGATGATGTGGATGTAGAAATCAGCACGTGGAGCAGTCAAAGTCAAGTTGATGACTCACCAACAACATTTTCAAAATCAGTTCAAAGAATCTGACAGATCATTATCAATTCCTACAATTCTGTATTTTGTTATCTAGTTAATTAGATTCAGATTCTACCACGTCTTGATCATTAATGACAGGATCAATTGTAATTTTTCTTATAAATATTTCAAACTTTGAAGTATTGAGGGTTAATCTTTAYGCCTAAGCAAGCTGTAAACTGTAATCTTTTTGAAGAGATCTACTAGTAATAAAAAGGGGCGATTCACAGGATTCCTGTGTGTTTTATGTTGGTGATGTTTACTCCTCTTTGTTGAATGGTTGATCTTACTTCGTTATCATCTTKTTTTCTATATTTGATGATTTAAAAGAAGTTAAAGTTGCAGAATTTATCTTYGTATACTTTKTTTCTGGCTTTTAAAGATCTAAKTGTTTATCTTCTAATGCTGTGATAAATAAATTCTTCAATGCTTCTTTGTTGTAGTTGATCATCTCATCTATTTATGCTATCCATCACTTTAAATTCTCAAGGATCCAACATTGGCATTATCCTACCCTGTGAAGAGACCTAATAAAATTTGTTCTCGGATATCAAACCTTAACACATACCCCATAGCCTAATGGATGCCTAAGCAATATTTCAGTCATTTTATAAAACAAAACAACACAGTCCCATTTATTTATCTAGCCTAATATATGAAACCTGAAACATATCTAAATCTTACAGAGAGAGCCCTCTCTGAAACTGGCAGGGCTAGATCCCAGTTTCGAAGTGGTTGGATAAAGTTACCTCTGATAAATTTCTTCTACCTCCCGATAACCTCTGGGAATTTACAGAGCGATAACATTGTCAAAAGAAATCTACCATCCTTCTTGATTTCCCATATTTTTATGAAGGAATTATGAAGGGATTGCCAATCCTTAATACCTTTATTAGGAAGATTATTGTACCAAGCCCTAGCATTCCCTATCAATGATGAAGAAACTAGTCTTATGGTAACATCCTCATGATTGTATTGGGTAGCGTAAACTTCAAGAGCATGATAGAATGATGATATATGGTGTTCGATGGAGACATCATTATTACTAGAGAACTTAGGCAACCACCTATCAATATCTTTAGGCATATCATGAGGGTAACCTTAAATTCCAGTCATATCCAAAGGTTTAAAAATACTGGAAACCCATGGTTGAAGAGCCATTTGAGATATAGGAGGTTTGTGAGGAGGTCTTCTTTTGTATGTTTGAATAGGTCTTCCGTTCTGTGGAGTCGCTAGGTGAGAAATATAAATAAGGATTTAATGCAAGCTCACCAAAATAAGGTTGACGCATAGACTTAAGATTTCCAAGAAGAATGACTCAATTCTCCTAAAAAATGACGCCAAAATTTTATCACGACATCTATAATCGTTCACAGGATGCAAGACAATTGTACCTTTGGAAGTACTTTCCATTGCCACCTTAGCAATTACTTCCCTCACTTTGTGAAGGACACAATACAACACAAGGGAGGCTTAACTAACAACCTCAAGAAATCCTATAGCAAGGCAAAGTCAAGTCTATGGCATCTTATATTGGTTACCCAATCATACCACCATTAGGTTAAGGTTGTCAAGGCAAGAAAAGGTGGTTAATAAAATAGTTTCCAGATTTGCATATACGAGGTATCTAGGAGAATAAATGGTATTTAGCAAGTCAAAGCAAGTCAAGGAGATGCCCCAAACACTACAAATAAAGAATAAATCTATAGATGTTATAAAACTTGTATTTAATATGATGAATGCTTAAAGAATATGTGAAGTTACAATAGAAAAATAATACGTCAAATTACAATATAAAAAAATTCATCCCTTGAAATAGGTAAATAATGCATTAAACTAGGGTTCAAAATGCAGGTTAAAACTGGGGTTTAGTAACAATCAATTGTTGAGATGTAAATGGCATGCAACAACCATAAAATATCCAAGACCTCAATCTCTAGAAGGATAAAAATTATAACAACAATATAATAAATGATGTCAAGGTGTATTTCAAGGTGAAAGATGTCAATAAACCCTAGACGTCAAGCTAGAAGATGGTTGGAATTTGAAGGTAAATTATAGAAAACCATAATATAACCATAAAACATCAAAGGAGAGGGAAAATTAGGGTTCACGAGTTGGAATATGGGATAAAGACAAGTGTATTATTGTTTCCTTGGGCATATGGAGTCAAATCATATACTTTCTTGGAGACCAAAGGTGAAAGAAAGACTTAAGGATAACACCCTAGAGTAATCCACTACAAACCCTAGGTATTTATCCTTTAGAATGGAAAATAAAGCTAGTCCACCACAAATTCTAAGAGGCCATCATATGTCTTCTAAGAGCCTTTGAAAGATGAGATCAATATGGATCTTAGGTAAAACCCTAGGGTAGTCCACTATAAACCCTAGAGATATTGTTTTGTCCTTGAACAAGCTTCAACAAGATGAGGTAGTTGATCCGGATTTAGGAGTGGAACGAACTGATTAACAAAATGAATACAATAAACACGAAGATATGAAGAATAACACAGATATCTAGTGAACAATATCTTCTATTGAATAATGAAATAGGATGAAACTGTAAAACTGCAGAATCGAAACACTTGCTCGAATGGTGGTAGCTATTTGTTAGAAGAGATGTGGCTGCTACGCGCATCCGTCTGAGTAGAATGAATTACAATGAGGCTCTAGAGGGATTTTTGATATTACTCATGAATTCCAAAACCCTAGACATCTAAAAACCTAACCCTAAGAGGTGAAATGTCAAAAGTCACATGGGCCCCTATGGGTAAATTGGTACCTCAAATTCTCGGGGTCGTAACTTTTGCATACGACCTCCATTTTAAGCGCGTGATAGTCCGTTGGAAAGGTATTTCATAGAGATACACATTCCTCTGTAAAACTCTAAATTTGTATATAGTTTGACTGTGGTGTGACAAAAAAAACACTGTTTACGCCTCCAAAACAACCCTGGAAGTACAACAAGATGTGTTGACATGAAAACATACAAAATAAGCCAGTTGGATTAGGTGAGAGGCCACCGATATCCACCTAGAAGATGTGTAGGGCTTCATACAACTCCATAAGTGTAGAAGCCATAATTACAAAGAAGTACAAAAGAACATGTTGAACTAAAAATGGACAAGAGGAGCTAGTTGGAATAGGTGGGTGGCCACCAATAGCCAACTGGATCAATAGTCCAATAAAAAATTTCCTAGGGTTTCAAGACAAAGTTTATTCAAGAAAAACTACAAGATAACATGCAATATCACCACTTTGATAAAACTTCCACTTAATACATCCAATAAATGAACCAACACATAATTAATAAGAGCACTTACTAGATAAATCAATGCTCCTCATAAAAACCTAGCCATGAAATCATCCATCAAAACTGGAAAGCATCCAAAATATCATCTCCAAGATAAGGTGCATAAGTCATCCATAGTGAGAGAGAAGAAATACGAGACAAGAAGAAGTGATTCTCCATAAGTTTTGTTATTATTTCTAATGATGTATCACTCCCTCTCTATATATGATGAAACCAAGCACTATACCTCTCTAAAAATCCCCTAGAACATAAGAATCGATGATACAAGGTGGATAGGTCTTAGGTTGACCCCCAAAAATGCCTCTAAAACAAAGATATAATGCTAAAACATGAAAACAACCTCTAAAAGTGCCACACGTGTGAGGGTAGAAGGACAAAAGAGTGTTATGTCATCTCCTCAAGGGGTACAAAACTCAAAAAGTCACATCTCTCCTCCAAAATGTGTAAAACATCAACAAAGGTCATGCCTTCTCATCAAGAAAGTCACATCCCCTCATCCACAAGGTGCCAAATTATCATCCAAATGCTAGGTTGGCTCAAGCAAACATCACATCATCCTCAAGCATGATGTCATCCACATATGCGTAATGTCCTAGGCTCCAAGTGTGATGTCATCAAGGAAAAGGGCTCCATAATCTCTCCGAAGAGGCGTACCATCTTTATCAAGGGAAATGACATCCATCCAAACCTTAACGTCCTCAAAGGGGTGCAATCATCCAAGGTGTGGGATTGTTTTCCTCTTAGTGATACATTAGGATGCATATGAAATATCCAAGCTCAAGTGTGCAACGTCCCAGGTTCAAGAGGTGCCAGAGGGTGTCAAGAAGCAAGCCAAGTCATCATATGACCTAATTCTCATCATCAAGGGTGCACCGACCTCCATATAGTGTGAAATGTCCTCCATGAAATGTGAGAGAAGCATCAAAATGTCCTCCAAAGGCCCATATCAAGGGGTGCATCATCATCAAGTAAGGGCTCAGAGAATCAAGAAATACCAAACAACATGGGTACAAGAGTCATTAGAATAATAAAAAGTGAGTCATATCTTGATACAAAATCCATGTAAGAAAATCACATTAGGTATCTTCTTCAAACTTCAGACTAGCTTAATAATTTATGCAATTGTCCAAGAGGACCATCACAAGACCCTATTAGGTGTTCTGGTACCCAAGTAGAGGAGTAGTTCCCGAGAAACCCATCAAAGCGTAAGTATGAGTAAATGGTATGACATGGGGTTTACTTCATGGTCATGGTGTCTTTGACATGCAATGTCATGAGTTAGGTTCATCTGCATGAGTGCCTTTTTAGAGGGAGTGCTTGGTGCATTGAGTTACGCTTTCCTCGACAATGTTTCTTTCCACCCCTATCTTTCTTTTTTATATTCATTAATTTTTTTTCAATCCCCTTTTTAGGTTTAAGCACTTATTACATTGGGATGCAATTAAGTCATTTTCTTTCGATATGCATTTAGTGCATTAGGAATTGAGGTGATGGGATCATAGTGAGGGGGTAGAGCTACATGTATATTAGCTTTTTATTTATTGTTCATATCCCTTTATTTCTTTTTCATTTATATCATGTCTTCTCATTTTGTTTTACTAACTACATCAAACTCATGCATTCAAACTCGTTCTTCTCATAGGAGAATGAAGTACAAACCTTTTTGGGATACATGTAGCAACCACTTCCAAAAGATAGGAAAATGGGAGTAATATGGATGGAAAGTGTTAAGTATGTAAGGTATGAGTAGGTTAACCCTATTAAGGCCTCCCAATAGTAAGCCCTGAGGGTTAGCTCAAGTGGTCTTGAGCCAGAAATGATATATCTCCCTTGTTGAATTGGGGAGGACATGAGTTCGACTCTCTTTATCCCCTCGAGGTTAGGCTCTGTTAACAAGGACAATGGTTTATCCTGTTTACCATCAATGGATCATGGGGAAGTACTCAAAGTGTTTTCCGTGATGATTTCCTTGGAAAAAAAGGGCCTCCTTGGAGTACCCTTGTTCACCAAGAGTAACACTTAACTAGAGTACATATTATTTCCACCAAGGTGAAACAAGGGAAAAAACATAACTTTCATGCATCATGATTCATTATCTGACTCGAACTCATGATGCTCACCTAAATTCCCAATACAATAAATGTAACACTTTGTATGAAACAATGACTAATGTACCTGATGTGTGTTGGACCACCACCATCAAATGAACCTTCTAATTAAATGAATGAGCTATGAAATTATGAGGGAGAGGCACCCCTAGGTGAGTCAGGGGTAACAGGGACCAATTACCAAAAAAGTTGGTTTTACATACCATTTTTTACTTTGCATATGGAGAAGACCTCAAATCCCTTTGCATATACTCTTGGACAATAACTTCATCAGAGTCAAAATGTTGATTCTAAAAATATGGCTCTAAGAAATCAACATCATGAAAGTCACCCATAAATTGGTCTTCTTCAGCATTAGTAGCATCAAAGTTAGCATCATACTCTTGAAAACCCCCTTGTTCTTCTTTATAATAAGCAATGACATCATCCCTAATATGTTCTTCATTGTGACTAGCTTTTTCATGGTAATACAACACTGAAGAAATAACCCACATTCTCTTATAGTCATGTATGTCCCCATTGAGATGATAGGAAACCTATGTCAAAACTCCTAACTTCTATGACCCTGTGATCTCTTGGATCTTAGCTCTCATCGAATCAATCTACTCAATGGTTTTTTTCATATAGATTTCTTTCCTCGAAGGATAAAGAGAATAAGAGTCTCTATTATATTTTATTTCAAGAACCAAACTAATGTGAGGTCGCCATGTGAGGTATTTTTGCCTCAAAAATCACTGCCGACTCACCACAAGTAGTGGATAATCAACAACAATGGGAATAGGGATTCATTCCTTAGTGGATTTGATAATAACTTTCTAGCATGCCAAAAATTCTTCAATAATGCAAAATGTTGATTTTGTCTTTCACTAGATTAATACCTAGTGAACATATGAATAGTGGAGTCACCAATATTTGTTGTTATATTCCCAAGGAGAAATCTCTCCCCAACAATGACATCGGTTCTTATGTTTTTCCCCAGGTTGTTTTCATTGTCAAGGGGTAGAGGATGGGGCATAATGCGTGGGAAAACTTCCCATTCATCTCTAGAACTTCAAGCTAGCTCTTGAATCAGAGTGGGTGTACCCTCCATGAATTAAATATCTTGTTTGAATTCCTAGGTCAAGTTTCAAGAAGATAACATCATTGTAGCCTCAAAAAACTAAAAGGAGCTTTGAGTTATAGTTTTGAAATTGACCAAGAAGTCTAACACAAGGATTCAATATATTTTAGACAAATGATTGATATTCTAAACCACAAGCACCGTAACCCAATTCTACATGACAAAAAACTTAAGGAAAATGGATTTGTAGTCAAGGGATGGATGTTTAGAACTCTTTTCCTGGCTGCAAAATTTAGACAATAGAATTATTAGGTATTTAAAATAGATCCAACAAGATTAAATGAATATCCATGAAGCTGATAGACAAAATAAATGCAAGAGCAAGGGTTGAAAATTTATTTCATCAGTGAATTGGAGCTAATAGTTGATTTACATAAGGATTTTATCATTAATGAATAATCAATATAAAAATACACAGGGGGTTGGGCTGAATTAGTTATGTATCGGGTTTCTCCATATACCCATCAAACAAAAAATGTTCCCATTAAGAAATAAAATGGAATTGGGGGGTTGATTCACTTCTATCCATGGAGCTAATAACTAATTTACATAAGGATTCTACCATTAATGAACAATAAATAGAAAAAGACACCGTGGTTTTATATGTCTTGTGTTTTTCCACATGCCCATCAAACCAAGAATATTCCCAGGAAGAAAGGAAATGGAACTGGGGGGTTGATTCACCTCCATCCTCCAACATTCCTTAAAATTTGAAGTGGAATGCTATAGGGGGGTTCATTCACTATCGGTGCTGTGACATTCTTCATTAAACTCTCTTCCATAATGGAACACATTGGGTTTCAATTAGAGGGAACTAAGTCTTGTTCCTGAGTCATATGGCTTATGGGCTCATAAAATGATTACAATCTCCCTCTTGGACATGCAAGGAGAATGATAATGGAGAAAAATAGAAAAAAAAAGAGTTACTTTCTTACGTAGAAAGAGTGGTGCCCCAAGAATATCCTTTGTTTTTAATGACCTCTTTACTTTCAATCTTCCCTCCTTTGTTGCAGATATGAGCTTGTGATCCTTTCCTATGAGAAAGTTTTTTTGTATTATAGACTATTGGGAGAGATACATGAGCCCCCCAAAAAGGTTAGAATACCTTTCCACTTCACCAATGAGAATGTTTGCTTTGTTCTTTTGTCAAATTGAGTTAGAGTAGAAGCTTATTATCCCTTTTATTAATTCATGGCCAAATTTGGGGCTGATTTGGTGCTGTCATGTTTTTCTCCTATTTGACTATAACAATTTTAATGGTGACCCTTCACAAACTTTGATTCATTCATAACCCACAATAGTAATAAATTTGGCACCTTCTATGCCAAATACAACATCCCCATGTGAAAAATAATCAAATTGGTGGAAAGATGAGTTGGTTCAATGCTGATGTGTTCTTCTTTGTCTTTCAAAACATGGTTGTAGCAACACTTTGTAGTGGGTAGGAATAAAACCCACAACTCCTTTTTATTTTTATAAAACTCCATTACACTTTTTAATATAAATCCACTTTAGACTTAGCACTAAAATCCACTTTAACTTTAAATTATAAAGTCACTCTATGCTTAATATCAAAGCCCCTTATTAGTGCTTGAATGCCCTTATTTAATCATTCACTTATGTTTGCACTACAAGTTAAGAATTGTTGTTGATCCAGTTGGCTATTGGTGGCCACCCACCTATTCCAACTGGCTCCTCTTGTTCGTTTTTAGTTCAACACGTAATTCTGTAATTCTTTGTAATTGTGGATTCTACACTTATGGGGCTGTCTGAAGCCCTACACATCTTCCAGGTGGATATTAGTGGCCTCTCACCTAATCCAACTGGCTTATTTTGTATGTTTTCATTTCAGCACATCTTGATGTACCTCCAAGGTCGTTTTGGAGGCCTATGCAGTGTTTTTCTGGCTCGCTAGAGTCAAACTATAAACAAAGTTAAAGTTTGATGATAAAATGTGTATTTCTCCAAAAAACCTTTCCAACAGGCTATCACATGCCTAAAATAGAGGTCGTATCCAAAAGTTACGACCCAAGGAAGTTGAGGTACCAACTTACCCATAAGGGCCCACATGAATTTTGACGTTTCACCTCCTAGGGTTAGGTTTTTGTATGTCTAGGGTTTTGGCATTCATGAGTAATATCAAAAAGGCCTCTAGAGCCTCATTGTAATTCATTCTTCTCAAACAGATGCATGTAGTAGCCTCATCTCTTCTCAGAGATAACTACCACCATTCGAGCAAGTGTTTCAGTTCTACAGTTTTATAGTTTCAACCTATTTCATTATTTAATAGAAGATATTGTTCACTGGATATCTGTGTTATTATTCATATCTCCGTGTTTATTGTATTTAGTCTATTAATCAATTTTCTCTGCTCCTAAATCCAAATTAGTGGCATCAGAACAGTTTGCTCATCATTTATTTTTCTTCGTGCATGTCCCCAACAGGATCTGGGTACAAGAATTTGCGACTCGAAAAAAATGATCCATTGCAAGATCGGTCGCGTTGAGACCAAAAACAACCCATGGGGGATGAAAATAAAGATGATGGAGATAAAGATCCTATTAAAATGTTTCTTAAGGAAGCCCTTGCGCGACAAAGGAACGAAATGATGGACAACTTCGCACAGATCCTTCGACTACTGCCCACAGGAGAAGCATCTTCATCAAGAGGCCATGAAAAGCCCTTCAAGGTACAGGTAAATTTTGATATTCCATTATTAGAAGGATTGATAGATAAAAATGTTGTAGATAAATGGTTGAATCTGTTCGAGGGGTATTTTTTGGTCCACAATTTTTCCGATAGGGAAAAGATCAATTTTGCACTCCTTAAGGCCATTCCCCATGTTAAATACTGGTGGGACACTTACTCTGAGCAAAGGTTCATAGAGGGATATACAATGTTTATGGTGGCCCCTACATGGGATTCCTTTCGAGACGCCATTAAAGAACAATACTAGCCTGTTGGAATCTATGAGGACCAATACACCAGATGAACCACCCTACATCAAGAAAGGGACCATATAGTACCAGATTTCACCAATATTTTCCATACCCTGCGCACCAAATTGGGTGTCAAAGACTCTGAGTGTCAATTGGTTCTCAAATATTGCAGTTGTTTGCATAGATACATTCAAACAAAAATGGAGTTTTTGGACATCGCCTCATTGAGCATTGACTATAGATAGATTGTCAAGATTTGCAAGGGAAAAGGCGGCCCTAACCCACACAAAAAGGGACCAAGATGAGATGTCTTCCCTCAGGACAACCAGTCCAAGCTGCAACACAAGAAGGGCAATGAGAAGATGATGAAAGACATAGGAAAATGGTGTGAGTACCGTAAAATCCCTTGGAACAACACCGAAGAATGTCGGTCCAAGCAGTCACTCATGGTTGAACTGAAGGCTTCCGAGTTAGAGGCCAATTCTGATTCCAAATCAAATCCTGAAGGAGGGAAGGGGATTATTTATGTTGAACCCAATGCCACTGTTTCTACCACCAAAGTCTAGCTAAGTGAACCGGAAGAACCAGAGGAAGGGGAACACATCTTTCACTCACAGATGTGGGTAAAGGGGGCTCCGCTTCATTTCATTGTCGATAGAGATAGTTAGAAGAACCTGGTTTCAGTAGAGGTCATCAAGCGGCTGGACTTGCCAATGACACTTCACCCGCAACCCTACACCATTGGCTGGCTTCACCAAGGAAAAGATCTTTGTGTCAGCCAACAATGTCATCTTCCCTACGACATCAAGCCTTTCAAAGATGAGGTACTGTGTGATATTGCTCCCCTTGAATTTTGTGATGTTCTTTTAGGACAACCATATTTGTGGAAGCGTCATGTTGTGTATGAGTCTAGACCCCGCAGTGTTATTATTACTTTGGGTGGACAATTGTACAGGATACCAGAGGTAGTGCCACCTACTGCTATTTCTTTAATCTCTGCTAAGAAATGCAGTAAGGTCAATTCATAGACTGGAAAGTTCATCTTCTTTGTGATCCATGCTCACAGTAAGGAGAAGGTCACTGCCACATCCATGGCCTCTACATAGAGCCTCTCTTTGCAGCAAAATCAAGTGGATGGGATCATGGAAGAATAGAAAGACATATTCTCCTCACCTACAAGTGTACCGACACACTGCCAAGTCAAGCATCCAATTGATCTGACCCTCGACACACCTCTACCTAATGGACCAGTCTATCATTGCTTACTGATGGAAGATAACGAAATCAGGCATCATATACAAGAGCTTCTTCAAAAGGGGCACATCAGACCCAACTCCTCCCTTGCGGAAGCCTGATTGTACTGGTGCAGAAGAAGGATGAGACTTGGTGGCTATGCATTAATTACAGAGCCATAAAAAAAATCTCAGTAAGGAACCAATACCCCATTCCCAAGATTGATGACCTTCTTGACCAACTAAAGGGGGAAAATTTCTTCAACAAGATTGACCTAAAGTCTGGCTACCACCAGGTGCCCATCGAACCAACTGATGTATGGAAGACAACCTTCAAATCTAAAGAATGTCTCTTCGAATGGCTAGTTATGCCCATTGGCTTAACAAATGCTCCAACCATTTTCATGAGGTTGATGGATGATGTATTGAGACCCTTTACCAACTCCTTTGTGGTGGTATATCTGGATGACATCCTCATATTTAGCAGAATGTGGGTGGAGCACATGCGGCATATTCAACAAGTTTTGAGCACTCTGTGTTAGCACAAGCTATATGCCAACTTGGAAAAATTCTCTTTTGGCATGAACATGGTCTAATACTTGGGCTACATTGTTGATGAGCATGGGGTACATGTTGATCCAGCTAAGATCCAAGTCATCCATGACTAGCCAGCCCCGACCACATTGACCGAGCTTCGGATCTTCTTGGGACTAACCAACTTCTACTGACGATTCGTGTTGGGATTCTCCCATATTGCATGGGTCCTTAGCTCGGTGACCAAGGGAGGTGGCAGGGCCAAGTTTGTGTGGGGGAAGGAACAACAACGAGAACTCGATGATCTGAAGCATTTCTTGTGCTCATATCCAATACTCTCCTTTCCCGATTTGCAACAACCATTTGAGATTGAGACTGATGCATCTGACTATTCTGTGGGCGCAGTTCTCATTCATCATGGTCATCCGGTGGCATACCATTGTGAGACACTCTCAGATACTATCTATAAATACCCCACCTATGACATGGAAATGTATTCCATTGTACAAGCCTGTCATCAATAAAACCATTACATTATGGGAAAGGAGACGATCATACACACTGATCATAAGCTTCTGCAGTTCATACAGACACAGGGGAAATTGCAGAATGACCACCATTAGAAGTGGTCCACCTACCTGCAAAAATTCCATCTCAACATAAAGTATAAGAAATGTATGTCAAATCGTGTCCTTGACTACCTCATTCGACCTCCTGTGGCTGCAGTCACCACTGTGCTCCATTCATGTGGACATGAAGCATCTGAGTGGCCCCAAATTTATYAGCAAGATCCAGACTTCGCCACCACCTATCAKCTCTTGGGTATAGGCATGACTGTCACCGATTTTCACATTCAGGACATAATAATATGTCACCTAGGCCATCTCTGTGTTCCTACAAGAGATAATGCAAAGATGATTTTGGAAGCCCACTACAGTCAGATGGCATGGCATTTTKSCATTGAGAAAACTGTGGCCATTCTTCAGAAACATTGTTATTGGCCAAAACTTCTATAGGAGGTCATCAAGTATATCAGATCTTGCACTGCCTGTGCCATTTCCAAGCCAACCATCAAGAAGGAATKATTATACACCCCTCTTCCAACTCCCGAGAAGCCTTGGGAATCCATCTCAATGGATTACATGTCTTGCCTTCCATCCACCAAGAAAAGAAATGACTGCGTATTTGTGGTCATTGATCATTTTCAAAGATGGCCATCCTCACATCTTGCAAGAAGAATATCACATCGACAGATACTGCCAAGCTCTTCTTTGATAGAGTGTGGGTGTACTTTGGGATACCACAGACCATCATCTCTGACCAGGACAACAGGTTCCTGAACACATTTTGGTCGAGTCTCTAATCATCGTTGGACACCAATCTCACAAAATCCACTACTTTCCACCCCCAAACAAACAACCAAACAAAGGTCATCAATCAGATGATTGTGCACATCCTGCACATGTACAACTCTAGTCATCCTCGTACATGGGACGAGAATCTCCCATATGTTCAACAAAGTTATAATAATGTTCTCCATAACTCCACCAACCATAGCCCATTTAAGGTGGGGTTGGGATTCCAACCCTCAAGACTCATTGATGTCACACTTCCTCTTACCACCACACATACAGATTCTTCCCATGATCAGTCTGCGATCAACAAAGCCACCATATTCATTGAGTGGATTCAACACATCCTCTAACAGGTCCAGGAGATTTTTCAGAAATCTAATGCTAAGTACAAGCAACGCCATGATCAACACAAGTTACCACACCAATTTTATGTTGGCAACAAAATCTTGTTACATTTGCAGAAGGAGAGTCTCACAGGGCCCCATTGGAAGCTCCACCCACTTCTCTATGGGCCTTACACTATCACCAAGGCCGTGGGTAGCAATGATTTTGAGCTCAACACTCCACCCTTCCTTGGCCTGCACCCAATGTTCAATGTGGACCTCCTTCGACCATATTTTCCACCATTATTGGACACCTCAGAGATCGCAGAACAACTGACACCCATAGATCTCAACCCTGACTGCATGGAACAAGCATCCACTAATAAGATAGTGGAAACATAGGTCAAGGGCACTCACCAATAGAGGATCCAACTTTATCGGGTTGTCAAGGTAGGGCAACTCCTACACCAAGGGAAGTGGCTCTCTCATGGCTAAATCCAACAGAAGTTTCCTCACTCTATGGGGGAACTCAACACAATGAAGACCATTGCTTCCTAAGGGGGGAGGATTGATCCAGTTGGCTATTGGTGGCTACCCACCTATTGCAACTGGCTCCTCTTGTCCATTTTTAGTTCAACACATTCTTCTGTACTTCTTTGTAATTGTGGGTTCTACACTTCTGGGCTGTTTGAAGCCCTACACATCTTCCAAGTGGATATTGGTGGCCTCTCACCTAATCCAAATGGCTTATTTTGTATGTTTTCATGTTAGCACATCTTGTTGTACTTCCAGGTCCATTTTGGAGGCCTAAACAATTTTTTTTGGCTCGCCAGAGACAAACTGTAGACATAGTAAACGTTTGACGATGAAATGTGTATTTCTCTGAAATACCTTTCCAATGGGCTATCACATGCCTAAAATGAAGGTTGTATGCAAAAGTTACGACCCTAGGAAGTTGAGGTACCAACTTATCCATAGGGGCCTACATGACTTTTGATGTTTCACCTCCTAACGTTAGGTTTTTGGATGTCTAAGGTTTTGGCATTCATGAGTAATATCAGAAAGGCCTCTAGAGCCTTATTGTAATTCATCTACCCAGACGGATGTGTGTAGAAGCCACATCTCTTCTAAGAGATAGCTACCACCATTCGAGAAAGTGTTTCAGTTCTACAGTTTTACAGTTTCAACCTATTTCACTATTCAATAGAAGATATTGTTCACTAGATATCCATGTTATTATTCATATCTCCATGTTTATTGTATTCAGTCTGTTAATCAGTTCATTCCACTCCTAAATCTGGATTAGTATTTTTGTCCTCTCATGGCATTGTAGTAAAGGCTTTCTTTGGGAAAGAATAGAATAAAATTCATAACCCCAATAATGTTTCTTGGCACTTTCAAGCTTCAATGTAGTAGATATATGGTGTGGAAGTGGTTTTTGAACCTTAAACCCTTTATGCACTTTATAAACCAAGGTTCACTTTCTATACACATACATAATATCTACTTTTAAACTTAAATAAGAGTAATTTTCAATAAGAAACATGGATTTTAGTTTGGTGGGTTAGTTCGAGTGGTTGAGTGTTTTGAATTATAAGTAGAGGTCATGGGGTCAAGTCTCCAAGTTGGTTGCCTCTCTATATGTTATTTTACCTCACTCGATGTCCCTGCCTAGTTAGATTTTCGAAACTCCAACTGTTCGGTTTACCATTGGTACCATCCTCAAAATAAAGGGAAGTGCCTGGAGGATTTCCCCGGGATGTGCATTCCATCGAAAAAAAAAACATGGATTTTATAATATAAGATAGATCAAAATTAACTTTATGAACCTTATATCCTTGTGCACTTATAATCTTAAATTATGATGGGCCCATGACCACATCACTTTATCCCAATTTTTACATGGTGTAAAGGATAATACATCCTCATTTTATTATATGATCGCCATGCCCTAGTACCTGTGAACGTCATTAAGACTTTATGTTTAACATGCCTTAGTACTTATGCCTCTCAAGAAGACTTTATCACAAACATAGGTTATATGTTTTAATCTCAACATCAAATGCCATTTGAAGATTTAGGATTTGATGGCTCGTGGCCAAATCCTCGTTAACATTTCATTAACATTTACATGTTTAACAAGTTTGGTGATGGTTAACATTATATTCCTAGGGCTTGGGTCCACCATGTTATGCCTTAATCGTTGCACACAATTTTGGTTATACTATGCATCTTTTGCCTTAAGGGATGACGTATAGGGCTATAATGTCTCCTTTGACTACACCCACCATATTTTGTCTTGAACGAGCCCCACAATGATTTAGTTGGAATTGTTGGATGGGTTTTGATCTGTAAACTGTCATGGATATTCCATTAGACGGTTTGTCACAACATATCTGACAAATAAAACTGAAATCTACACTATAAAGGTTAAATTCCTTAGATTAAAGAATATTTAGTTACTGATTTTTTTCTTTTGCATGAAATAGATAAAATGCGGAAAGTAGAGAACATGGAAATACAATAACACACCATCCAAAAAATAACACAAATATTTTCTCGAGGAAACCCTTATGGGAGAAAACCAAGCAAGAAGGTGAGGTTGATCTGCCCTCTTTTCTCTGGCATGGAAATAATGCAAGTACAAAGGATAAGGCACTCTCTATGGAGTTACCTGAGACCTGTGGCTTGTTAGGCTGCTATAGAAAAACAACCCCCTCTATTATGCTCTATAATTTTCCACTATCAGTTGTTCTTCTCTGCAATGGAACAAAATACAATAACATAGAATGGAACTGCTTCTCCCTCTAGCAGCATGATATTTTACATAGCCTGATAGTTGTCTAAGGTTAGGGTTTTTACTTCCTCAACCTTCAATTCTGATAAGGTTTTGGACCTTCTATATTCTCCTTAAAAGTCCTCATGTGGCTATCCCCATATGCATTAGTAATAATTTTTGACGTGACATTCTCTTGTACCATGGTGGTCATCACAATAAGTCAACTCGTGGGAGGCATAAATTTTGCATACAAGCTCTGATTGATGCATGGTTTGCACTGTTGGAAAGGTCTACACCATCTAATATATCATGCTACATATTCTTGAATTTTGGGCCAGTACAAATACCTATGTAAGTTGGCAACTGTCTTTCCATCACTAAAATGTCCTACAACCTTGGAGGTGTGAGCCTCTCTGATAAGTTGCAATTGTTCACCTTTAGGAATACAAAGCTTGTCAAGCTTGTAGAGTAGACCATTCTGGAAATGATATTCAACCTTCATGTCACCTTCCTAAATATGAATTTGGCCTTGTAGCTGTTGAAACACCTCCTTGAAGTCCTCATCTTCTACGTATGCCTCTTTGTATACATCATGGGTAAAAGGATCCATGTACATCAAAGTTCCCAAAACTGTAATCTTGGATTTGGGTGGTTGTGAAAGCATGTATTCCAACTTGTTTGTGCTACCCTTCTTATACTTTATGAACAAATGAAATTGTTTTAAGAACCCCATCCATTTGTAGTGCATGATTTTTTATAACTTACTCTTGGCCTTCAAATACCGAAGCGACTGATGATATGTGTGGATGATGGTCTCCTTTTCCATGAGATAGTGCTTCCAATAGATTGTACCAAGGAATAAATCTCCTTTTCATACGTATGGTAGTTGAGGACCGCCCCATGAAATACTCCAGAATGATGGCAGATAAGCCTTCCTACTTGCATCAAGACTGCTCCCATAACATACCCACTTGTATCTGTCTCCACTTCGAAAGGATTTTGCAATGTTGGTAGCATGAACACTAGTGCTTGATTGATATTTCTTTTCATCTCATCAAATGCCTTCTTCTAGTTCTTCCCCCACTAGAAACACTTAGTATCTGCTATTATTGTATGGAGTGGTGCAACTACTACTGAAAACGAAGCTATGAACTTCCGCAAGTACTCTGTTGCCCCAACAGAGCTCCTAACTTCTGTTCAATTTGTACGAACTAGCCATTTAATGATGGCCTTCATCTTAGTGGGATATATCTTAAGCTCGCCTCCATCGATCACATACCCCAGATGCACCAAATACTGCTGAGCAAACTCACATTTCTTGAGATTGTGTAACAACCCAATTAGATAATTTAATGATCATAATTAGTTTTGGTAAATCAGGTCATTGATGTACTGAAAGTAAATTTATTTAATCATCAACCTATCTAATTATTTCAATAATTAATTTACTTAGATAGTTGATGATTAAATAAATTTACTTTCAATACATTAACGACTTGATTTACCTTAATTAATTATGATCATTAATTAATTAATCTAATTTCTTTGTGGGTTTTTACATATGGTATCTGAGCCTGGTTTCAACACTAAAACCTAGGGCTTGACCACCCACATAAGTGTGAAAATGGTTTCCTAAAATATCTCCCAACATACAACCTAGAAACCCTTTATTTACAGGCCATAAATTGTTGATGATAACCCCCAAAAAAACCCTTAAGAAAACTTTCCAAAAAATACCTAGAAAATCTTGTTGAGGAGAGAGTGTATACCAGGATAGGGAGACACTCCTTGTTCCAGCCACCTGTCCCTGTTACTTTTAAGAGTCCTCACTTGCAAGAAAAACAAAAGTTTCACAGGGTTAGATGAACAAAGTATCTTTAAGTCTAAAGAAGGGGGTGTTAGTGCTAGAAGTCAACTAAATAATGCTATTGAGTTAAGCCTAGCACACATTGTTTCAAAATGTTTTGAAGAAAATAGTTTTAGAGAGGTGGAGATATCACACTCTTGATCTCAATGTAGCTAGATGAATGAGCTATTAGAACTTGTTCCCTATGTGCAGTAGATCAGGTAAACAAAACCTCAGTTGGAGTAAAAAGAGTATTAGATATGATTAAGGAGAATTAATGAAACAAAACTAACAATCATCAAAGAGCATATGTTCTATAATATACTTGACCAGTAGAAGAATAAACCTACACTCATAAATCGTTTCTGAACAAGATTTAAAAGAATCAAACACACATGTGGCAAAGATTTCACTATACAAAATAGAGAAACCTTTTCAGCACATACATACAATCATACAAGCATATAATAGTAATGATATGTTCAAGATGAGGAAATAGAAGTGATAAAAAAAGACGAGAGATACACACCAACCATTGACTTTATTAACAACTGAAATCTTTACATAGGTAGGATGGATCAAAATAGTCTTATAATCATAATCTTTAAGCCGAAACATGGATCCAACCCCTTCTTTTTCTACTTTATCCAATATAGTGTTTTACATTGGTTACATGCATTTATGGTAAACTTGATAGTCAGGGACATATCAAAACTAATCCCTACAAGTTCTCAAGGTGAATTTCTGTCTCCATCCACTGATATACAAAACAATGAACACTTTACAAAAAGATCCTATAATAAAGGCAACAACCTTGCATAGAAAAATTTCTTTGATTGACTTGGTTTCCAGTTGGATGATTATGCCGCATCTTCCTCTTTATCCTTCCAAGATCTTCCTGATCTTCAATGATCCACTCGAATCAAGATTTTGATAACTCAACAATACTAACTGATCTGTAGAATCATCGTATCCCAAGATAGACTGTAGATCCACAAAAAGGGTATCTAACTCCATCGGATGATCCATAAAGTATATACCTTGTTTACAACCTTTTCCTATTATGAAAATATGAATCTGTGTCATATATGATGCAAAATCAACTGCTACAAGTGTTCATGTAGCACTGGTATTTTCCTATGTATGAGACTGCAGGAACTTCCTGTAGAGCCATACAAAAAACCAGCTTTGATCCTTTTTAACGCCTTTCCTTGCCCAAGTTACAACCAATCATAACAAAAAGAGGAATGTGCACTTAAATACAAGGAAACAAAAAGGTTCTTTCGTAATCAATCGTCTTTTAGTTAAAAATTTAGGGTTTTCATTGAACATGAAATTTTCAAACTATGAATTTTCCTTGAAAAACTAATGTAGTTTCTTCTGCCAACAAATCCAATTTGTTCCTTCTTATCTTCTTGGTTTAAGAACGAGTTTGTATTCTTTCGGGCTTATCCCCTTCAGGCCTGATTGTAGGGTTTGGGCCTCTCTTACTCTTTTTACTCTATTTTTTCCTATAGGAGTCTTTGTATTTGCTGTCAGACCTCCCTTTTTATACTTATTCCTCTCAAGGTTAGTTACATGAATTTTCTTGCTTGTTGATGGCTCCTCTTTTTGGTTTGCATATTCTTCATCAATAATAATAACCTTATCTTTAATGGTAGGGTTATACATTGCTTTGTATTTCAACTTGAATTTATTTTGAGGCTTTGTGCTCCTTTTTCTTATTAAAATTTTATATCTAGAAGCATCGTCTTCAGAGGAGCTTCAGCTAGGAGGAATGGTCTTTGGGGAATGATCTTTAGGCTATACAATATCTACAAATTTCTCTGTTGTTTCAGGTTCTTTATCTTCCTTCAATACCCTAAGATTTTCTAACCTTTTGGTCCTTCTAGAATAAGTCTTTTGAGCATATGGAAATGGATGCTTACCTACACCTAGGATATGAGAAGACCCTATGTCTGCTTGCATGATGGTTGGAGTAGCTTCCATTGGATTTTATGAAATATTTAAACATGCTTCTCTTTTACCCTTCCTTGGAACGATTGATTGACTTGCGCTGGGTGAAGCTTCTTGATTAGGTTCAACAATGTTATCATGAAACTGTGTGACAAGAGGATGTACTTCTTTCTCAAACCCTGACTGGGTCAAGAATTGATCCCACATACTCTGTAATTTTCCCAACTCGGCTTTAATAAGTATCTTAATCAATCCCTAATGATAAATTCCATGAGGAGGGGTCTTAGGGTTTGCTTTAATTTTCATTGCCATCTTATTTAGATCTCTTAATAAGTATTATGGTAGACTCATCCTTTTGATTCCCGACAGATGAAGACAAAAATGTAGATGAAACAAAAACATAGTGGAATAACGCCCTTCACATGTGATGTATCGTTTAAGCATAAGCAAGGCCTCCATCCATTCATCAATAATCCAATCCCTAAGAATACCCTTGGCCCAATTGGGATCTCTATGTTCATGTTTCAAGAACTGATTTACATCCCCTCCTATAATCAATTGGTTTTTGAACCACTTTTCGCCATAGGTAGGGAGGTTGCAAGCTGTTTCCATGGACTCTTCTGTAACTTGCATAACCAGGTTTGCAATCCGAGCCCTCTGTCCATTAAAACTTTCAGCAAACACCCATACTGCAACATAGTGATAACCATCTAACTTGGTGCAGTACAAATACCAACCAACTCAATCAAATATGAGTCTGTTGTCTTCATAACCTTCCATAATCTCAGGCCCTTCAAGATCTTTTCTTTTCACGTGTCCACCCTTACACATATTAACTATCACGACCATAAAGTTGGACTCTTTGCTTCAAAAAGGGATATGCCTATTGTGTCGAGAAGGATAGGGGATTTCCTGGCTCTATGGATGAAACTTCAAATTCGACCAGCTTTGTAGTGTGAAACTAGAGTAACGAAATAATGCACCATATTTAAAATAATTGTTTTTTGAATAAACCTCATCCGCGTGACATCCTAGACAAGAGACACGTACATGTGAAAAGACCCCCACCTTCGCATGTTGTGACTGGTGATTGGGTACTTGATACTACCTTGAATCTTTCATCCAGCTAGATAAGACGATCCAAGTCCTCAAATTCATTCCAACCATCTACGTGATGATGAAATAGGGGCAGGTGGAAGTTCTTGTAGCGCCCTGCATAAACTTGTCCTTTGGCATGTTTGAAATGAAAACGACTTAAAATTCGTTATCTAACTTAGTAATGATGAAACATAAACTATGACATGACATATGACCTTTGATGAAAGGACTTGACACTTCAGATGATGCCATATGACAATCTTAAAAACATATGCATAATTAATCCTACCCCGCTTAATAAGACTAAGTACCCCTCCTTTTTCTCAACATAAATACAAATTTGACCCCCTTACTAAGATTTTTCACCGTTAATTAAACTAATGATTAGGATTTATAGCTTGCATAAGAATTTTAAAATGGAGAAACTAAGAGATGAGAGATGAGACTTAGCAGAACAAAATAGGTGATAAGAATGGCTCCATGGGGGATGGAGTTCTCCTTGTGGAACTCCAAGAACTTTGAGTAGACATATGCCTTATGTTCCTTCAAGATATCTTCCATGTTATTCTACAGAGTGTAACTGTTTCAACTCCTAAAGTTTGGTGAAACTTTATTCGAAACATAACAAACTGAATAATAAAAAATAATACAGGAAACTAAAAAGGATAAGTGCAGTATTTTTCCATTGGGATATGGAGTCCTTATTGTCTAACTACCACACCACATTGATATGTACAATGGAATTTGAGCCACTAATGGATTTAGTAAAATAATTTCTTCAGAAAACGCCCATTTACAGGGCCAACAAAAACCTCTTCACCTTCCAAATTATGCAATAGGAAAGTGTTGTTGTCCAAGACCTTCTCCCCCATGAATGAACCTGACCACATTCTAACAATCTTCCCATGATGGTATTCTCTTCTAGAATCCCATTTCAAAACCAAATCCTTGGGTAGAAACTGCTCTGTTTTTTCTTTTCTATCAAAAGTCTCTTTAACTTTCTGTTAATGTTGATGTGCCTTCTCAATAAGTTTCTCTCTTGCTTGCTGCAATTCTACAATATGACAAATCCTTCTGATAGCATCATTAGGTTCAACTTCGATTTCCTGCAAAAGTTTTACAACTGGAAAAGCAAGTTGTACGGGAAAGATTGCTTCTATTCCATATACTAATTGAAACGATGAAGTTCCAATTGCTCTCTTTGTGTTAACACAGTCATCCCAGAAAGCACATTTGAACTTTGAATCCCAAGCCCTATTATTATCTTCCAGAAGTTTCTTAATGATATTGACCATACTTTTGTTGGATGATTCAACTATGCCATTACCTTGTGGGTAATAAGCAGTAGAATCCCTAAGCTTAATGCCATAGTCCTCACATAATTTTACCATGTTAGTGGATTTGAAAGTTTCAACATTATCTGTGATGATCACTTCTAGACAACCAAACCTATATAAAATATTCTCTTCAAGGAAACTTATGATTACCTTGTGAGTTACCCTCCTTGTAGGTACAACTTCAATCCACTTCGTGAAGTAATTTGCAATTGTTATAATCCATTTGTGCTAGCCACTAGATGGAGGGCGAATCTCACCTACGAAATCCATAGCCCACTGTTGGAAAGGTGCAAACACTTTTACAGGATTGAGAGGTAAGGACTTAAGCTTTTGTTTACTAGAAAACCTTTGGCATTTCTCACATGCTCTAACCTTTGTAAATACATCGGAAAATAGACCAGGCCAATAATACCCAGCCCTAGGAATCTTATATGCAGTGGAATTCCAGAAGTGATGTCCCCCACACACTCCTTCATGAAATTATGACATGAATCTCTGTGCTTCTTCTTCATCAAGAAACCTCAATAAAAATATAGAAGGGTCCCTCCAAAACAAATTCTAATTATTCACACAATACTTAACAAATTTGAGTTTCATGGATCTTACTTTAGGCTTATCCATTCCTGGAGGAGCTTGGAAATTCTGCAGAAAATAAAGGATATCTCTGTACCATTCTGATTCAACAATCTTATGATTGACCTGAGAACTGTTGGTTTGAGGTTGTAAATTTCCTGAATTATTACATATGTAATCAACTCCTAGAGCTATGCAATTGGAATAAGCTAACAACTTAGATAATCCTTGCCCTTTGACTAGCTTGGTAGGCTTGATCTGCATGTCATATTCAAGCAACTTAGCTGTCCATTTACTTCTCTTTCCATCACTGTCCGGCTGATTCAAGATGTATTTAATAACAGTTCATGGTACATAAGCAATGGCTTTAGAATGTAACACATAAACTCTAAAAGAATTCGGTGCTTTGAGTAAATCAAAAGCCTACTTCTCCATGATATCGTATTTTAACTCAACATCCCGAAGTGGCCTGCTGAAAAAGGCAATGGGCTGTTCAAAACCCTTGGAATTTCTCTGCATAAGGGAAGCTGCTAAAGTATCTTGAGATGCAAAAGAAAAAATCAGAAACTCTTTTTCAAAATTTGGGCTAATCAAAACAGGGGCATCTGAAATAACTTGCTTAATAGATTGGGAATAATCTTTGGCTTCAGTTCTCCATTTGATCTCACTACCTTTCTTCAACATGCTAGTTATGTGTTTGACCAATTCAACAAAGTTGGGAATCAACCTTCTGAGAAAGTTTATCTTCCCAAGGAAACACTGGATTTTCTTCTTAGTTCTAGGGATACAAATATTTTGAATAGCTATCACTCTAGCAGGATCAATTTTAGCTCCATTAGCACAAACAACATGCCCTAGCAATTTCCCTTGTTCTAAAGAAAAATGAGACTTTTTTGGATTTAAAGAAAGGCCAAACCTTTTGCACTTCAGAAATACCTATCTCAAATGACGTAGATGCTCCTCATCAGAGTTAGAGAATACAATAATGTCATCCAAGTAGATGAAAACAAACTTATCCTTCTCTCCCACGAAGGAAATATCCATGGTTCGCTGAAAAGTGACCCCAACATTCATTAAACCAAAAGGCATTTGGGCATACATAAAAGTACCCCAAGGTGTTGTAAAAGCAGTCTTCTCCATATAATTTGGATGAACAACTACCTGATTGTATCCAGAGAACCCATCAATCATAGACAACCTACTAGATACTACCACCCTTTGCAATATATGTTCCATTTTGGGCAATGGATAATTATCTTTCTGGGAACACTTGTTCAAATTTATGAAATCGACACAGAGTCTAATTTCAGCATTCTTTTTTCTCACTGGCACCATATTTTCTATCCAGTCAGAATACCTCAAGGGTAAAATGATCTTAGCACCTAAAAGTTTCTTGACTTCCTTCTCCACAATAGGTAACAAAAGAGGATTAATCTGCCTTAATTTCTTCTTGAAAGGTTTTACTTTCTCCTTCAAAGGTATCTTGTGTTGAATTATAGTTTCATCAAAGGTCCTAAGATATTCATATTACCATGCAAAAACATCAATGAACTCCTTGAATAGTTCTTCATATTTAGCTTGGTAATTTTCTGACATGAATTTTGATAATTTAACATGCTTGGGATTTGCAGTAGTCCCAAGATTGCAATCAATCACCACTGCTTCTTTATGAATCATGGAGCTTCACAGGAACATTATTATGATAAAAAATCCTTTCAAGAGGCACATGAACTTTTGGGATATGATTAGTGGGAAATTTCAAGATCTTATGCCCGACAATCATATTATGAAAATTTAAATTCTGATTGTCCTCATCTAGATCTTCATCTTGATCAATATGAATTGAAGAAAAATCATCTATAACTTCAATGAACCTTTTAATTTCAAAATCTTCCTCAAATACTCTTCAATTTTTGACATTGTCTGGAATCAAGGGCCTGCACCTAACCTCAACCTCATATTTAAGCTTTGGGGGAAAATGAGGTTTAAAAGTACTTGCTACCACAACCAGTGAATTAGTCCACGACTAGTGAATCATCCTGTTCATTCTAATTTCTTGGAATATATACAATGTTGAAAGACAAAAAAAAGTCTTCAACGACATCCCATACCTCATTTATGTAATATTTCAACCGAATGTTCTTTGTCTGATATACATCTCTGACCTGCTGTACAATGAGTTCTGAATCCCCATGAACCTTCAAATGTTGAATTTTCATTTCTTTAGCTTCCCTAAGACCCAACAACAATGCTTTGTACTCTGCAATTTTATTTGTTGTATCAAATTCCAACTTGTAAGATAGGGTAATGACTTCATGTTCATGAGAAATCATCACTACAACTGCCCCTGCGACTTGTCTGGATGAGGCTCCATCAAAGTATAATTTCCATAGAAGATTTTGATTTTCAACAGACTGTGGAGAAGCAACTGGTTTTGTCAAAGGCAAAAACTGTTGAACAACATTATCATTATGAAATATAGAGGATCCAAAATCCACATCAACTGCATAGATAGGATGATTTATAGAATGATCATAATCACTAATAATATATGCTAATTGAGCCTCGCGATAGAGTCTTCTAAATTCTCCTCCAAAAATAGGTATAGTTGCATAAGAGAGATCCATTTGAAGAGACCCCCCAAGCTTCTTACACCAATATCTGGACAACAACATACCAAACCTAGGAGGGATATCAACTACAACTATATCCATGACTAAACTTTTGGCTAGGATTTGAGATAATGAAACATCAAGGTCTTTAATAACCCCCAAGCATTTGACCTTTTTGGAATCAAAAGAAAATATGTCATGGTATGCTTTAGTGATTTCTAACCCCAATTATTCCATGACAACCTTTGGCATAAGATTATGGGAGGCTCCAGAGTCTAACAAGAAATTATGAAGGATTTTGTCATGAATATTTAAGGAGACATAAAAAGGTGGAGTGGAGTCATTTCTCTCTTCTACAATTGGCCCTAAGACAATAGTACATTTTTCATCTTGGAGATTAATCACACCCGAAACAGGATCTGTGACAGAAGAAGGTTGTAACCATTTCAAAATATGACACCTATAAGAATTAGTTTTAATGAATTCGATCAAAGGAATAGGAATTTTGATCTTACTTATCTCATGTTATAGACTGAAAGGAGATGAGGATTTGTCTGCTTCCGGGGATGATATTTTCACAGATAGATGTACTTTCTTTCTTTCAGGATTTTTGTTGCCTGTCTGTACTGTTGGGGCAACATGTTTATCTTTTTAAGGAGTAGGTTTAGCAGGAGCATATTTGTCTTTATGAGGAACATATTTAACAAGTGTTGATTTAGATATAAGATTGTACCCCTGTTGATATGTGTTGCAAAGCATATTATCTGGACCTTCCCCAACCTGTGCATTCATTGAATATTCATATTCATTATGTTTTAGGTGACTGTGAGAAATCTCATCTCCGAACAAATAAATATCCAAATCTTCATCTACCTCTTCAACTTCCTAATTTTCCTCAATATAATTATTCTACAGAGGTGTTTGGATTTTCTGATCATCATTATTCTTCTTTTCCCTCTGCATGATCTGGGGGTTATAAGGTCTTCTATATTGATTTGTATTTTGATTTCCTTCTTGAGGTGTATTCCATTTCTATTTTTCCAATTTGAGTTTAGACAACTCAAATGACATTTCCTCCATTTTTCTTGCCATCTCGTCCAAGGAAATATTCTAATTTTTGGTATTTTATGAAGAAGACTTATATTCTTCTTTTTTCTTTCCCTTATCTGATCTCTTCTTGAGTTGTTCTAATGCTAGAATGTTGGATTCAACTTCAAGAGTTGAATCTTGAATATCAACCAGAGTGGCTGATATTTTTTTCCCTTAGTAGCAAACAAAAATCAACATCAAAGGCATTAACATAAATGACCTTTTCTAACCTTTCAACTGGCCTGATATCATTTGGTATTTTTTGGTACATCAGATTGAATCTATGAGAGAATTCTGAGACAAACTCACCATTCTTTCTCCGAAGATTACTGATTTTTTTCATGTAATACAAATCATCTTTCTTGTCTCCCCACTTTCTCAAGAAGGTAGCACCAAGGTTCGTGATGGTAGTAATAGAGTTAGCTCTAAGGTTCCTGAACCACTTCCTCACTTTTGCATCTAAACTTTGAAAGAAAAGCCTCATCCACACATCATCATAATCCACTTGAAAATTGTCAGCAAAGGAACAAAAAATAGTTAAATGCTCCTTTGCAGTTGTTTCCCCTTCATTTTCAAACCTTGGAAGGTACTTCATGTAATCATTTCCGGGGAGAGGATGGAGATTATTTGGCATTACTAAAGGTGCATATATAGCAACCCTGATAGCATGCATTGGATTGGGAGGTGCTGCACTAGCCATTGTTTCACCACCTAAAGGTTGATTTATGTGTGGTGACTGTGGTGATTGTGGTGATGAGGGCTTAAAGATGTTCACTAATTGAATCTTTGGAGAAGACTGAAGAATTTCTTCAACAAGTTTTTCAGCAGCAAGGATATTAAATTGGAAGCTAAGATTGGGTTTCTCTTCTTGAATTTATTCAAGGATTAGGATATTTTCTAAGGGAATGTACTCTGTTTCTTTAGGGAATTCAAAGATTTCCTCATATTTATATCTACTCTCAGGATAGGGTGTGTAAAATGATTCTGGTTCAACAGATTCTTCTTTTCCTGAGGTGGATTCTTCAGAAGGAGGTAAAAGAAATAGTTTCTTAGATCCTAATTTTCTAAGAGATTTGGATTGTTTTACGATCTTCTCAGGGTCTGAAACAACAAGCACATCTGGAAATTCTGGATGGGATCTATTCCCCTTTCTCTTTGGATCCCGAGTGTCTAATGTGGAGTCACCAGGTGAAAATATAATGCAATAAACAATGTCTAGTTATAATTTCACCATCTACAACTAGATCTGTAAACTTATGGCGTTCTACGCAGGGAAAATGTCATAATTTCCATCCCCAAAAATGACGCCAAAAGATGTTAGCGCTAGAAGTCAACTAAAGACTGCTATTGAGTTAAGCCTAGCACACCTTGTTTCAAAATGTTTTGAAGAAAATAGTTTTAGAGAGGTGGAGGGATCACACTCTTGATCTCAATGTAGCTAGATGAATGAGCTATTATAACTTCTTCCCTATGTGTAGCAGATCAGGTAAACAAAACCTCAGTTGGAGTAAAAAGAGTATTAGATATGATTAAGGAGAATTAATGAAACAAAACTAAAAATCATCAAAGAACATATTCTCTTTAATATACTTGACCAATAGAAGAATAAACCTACACATAGAAATCCTTTTTGAACAAGATTTAAAAGACTAAAACACACATGTGGCAAAGATTGCACTATAAAAAAGAGAGAAACATTTTCATCACATACATACAATCATATGAGCATATAAGAATAATGATATGTTCAAGATGAGAAAATAGAAGTGATAAACAAAGACAAGACATACACACCAACCATCGACTTTATTAACAACTGGAATCTTTACATAGGTAGCATGGATCAAAATAGTCTTATAATCATAACCTTTAAGCCAAAATATGAATGTTAATATATAGTGTTTTATACTAATCCCTACAAGTTCTGAAGGTGAATTTTTGTCTCTATCTACTGATATACAAAACAATGAACAATTTACAAAAAGATCCTATAATAAAGGTAACAACCTTGCATAGAAAAAGTTCTTTGATTGAATTTCTTTCCATCTATATGATTACGTTTCATCTTCCTCTTTATCCTTCCAATATCTTCCTGATCTTCAATGATCCACTCGAATCAAGACTTTGACAACTCAACAATACTAACTGATTTGTAGAATCATCGTATCCCAAGATAGACTGTAGATACACAAAAGGGTATCTAACTCCATCCAATGATCCATAAAGTATATACCTTGTTTACAACCTTTTTCCATTATGAAAATATGAATCTGTGTCATATATGCTGCAAAATCGACTGCTACAGGTGTTCCTGTAGCACCAATATTTTCCTATGTATGAGACTGCGGGAACTTCCTGTAGCGCCATACAAAAAACAAACTTTGATCCTTTTTAATGCCTTTCCTTGCCCAAGTTACAACCAATCATAACAAAAAGAGGAATGGGCACTTAAATACAAGGAAACAAAAAAGTTTCTTTCGTCATCGATCGTCTTTCAATCAAAATTTAAGGTTTTCAATGAAGGTGAAATTCTCAAACTACGAATTCTCCTTGAAAAATTGATGTAGATGCTTCTGCCAAAAAATACAAACTGTTCCTTCTTATCTCCTTCATTTGAGAATGAATTTTTATTCTCTTGGGCTAATCCCCTTCAAATATGATCGTAGGGTTTGGGACTCTCTTATTCTTTTTACTCAGTTTTCTTACAAAAGCTCTGTTTTTTCCTGTAGGAGTCTTTGTATTTGTTGTCAGACCTCCCTTTTTATACTTATTCTTTTCAAGATTAGTTACATGAATTTTCTTGCGTGTTGATGGCTCCTCTTTTGGGTTTGCAGATTCTTCATCAATAATAATCACCTTATCTTTAATGGTAGGGTTATACATTACTTTGGATTTCAACCTGAATTTATTTCGAGGCTTGGTGCTCCTTTTTCTCATCAAAATTTTATATCTAGAAGCATCGTGTTCAGAGGAGCTTGAGCTAGGAGGAGTGGTCTTTGGGGAATTATATTTAGGTTGTACAATATATACAAATTTTTCTGTTGTTTCAGGTTCTTGATCTTCCTTCAATACCCTAGGCTTTTCCAACCTTTTGCTCCTTCTAGAATAAGTCTTTTGAGCATATGGAAATGGATGCTTACCTCCACCTAAGATATGAGAAGACCCTCTGTCTTCTTGCAGGTTGGTTGGAGTAGCTTCCATTGGCTTGTCTGAAATATTTAAACAAGCTTATATTTTACCCTTCCTTGGAACAACTAGTTGACTTGCGTTGGGTGAAGCTTCTTGATTAGGTTTAGCAATGTTATCATGCAACTGTGTGATAGAAGGATGTACTTCTTTCTCAAACCCTGTCTGGATCAAGAATTGATCCCATGTCCTCTATATTTTTCCTAGATCAACTTTAATTTTCCTAGCTCAGCTTTAATAAGTATCTTAATCAATCCCTGATGATAAATTCCATGAGGAGGGGTCTTAGGGTTTGCTTGAATTTTCATATCCATCTTATTTATATCTCTTAAGAAGTAATATCATATAATAATCCTTTTGATTCATAATAGATGAAGAAGGAAACAAAGATGAAACAAAAACACAGTGGAATAATTCCCTTCACATATGATGTATCATTTAAGCATAAGCAAGGCCTCCATCCATTCATCAATAATCCAATCCCTAGGAATACCCTTGGCATATTTGGGATCTCTATGTTCAGGTTTCAATAACTAATTTACATCCCCTCATGTAATCAATTGGTTTTTGAACCACGTTTCTCCATCGATAGGGAGGTTACAATATGCTGCTATGGACTCTTCTGTAACCTGCATAACCAGGTTTGCAATTCGGGCCCTATGTCCATTAAAAATTTCAGCAAACGCCCAGGTCATAGCATAGTGATAATCATATAACTTGGTGCAATACAAATACCAACCAACATAGTTGCACCTTACCCCAAATACGATCTCATGTGAGATTTTTGAGGAAAAGTTATGGAGGAAATATTTGTCTATTTACTATGAGGAACAATAGGTAGGATAATTTCATGCTTTAGTTCAGAGAAATAGAACTATGGAAGAGTACAAAATCAGGTTCATGGAGTTAGTAAAGTATGTCTCCTACATGGATACTGATCAAGGAAAAGCAAAATGTTTTGTGGACGGGTTAAACCCTAAGATAAGGGCCATGCTGCAGAGGTGGAAACCATTATCAGTGGATGAAGCACTTGAAAATGCTCGTTACGATGAAGAGAATATGAGCTTAAATGGAGGTATGAGATCAGCTATTCCACAACGCCTAGATTTCTAGGGAAGGCCCCTAGGACCTTTTCACAGGGAGGAAGCTCTAGGCCACCTCCTTATGGGAATAGAGTCACACCTAAAACAGTTGCAATAGGTATTTCAATGACAACAAGTACAACATCCCACTCATCATCAATGATGCAAGAAAGCCCATGACCTTCTCGGGGAGAAACTAGTAGGGGCAGAGTCTCTAGGGGAAGGAAATCATTTCAAAGGCCTTCATAGGGTTGTGTGCATGTTCCATATTGTGATACTTGTTTGGGGTGTGGAGGACCCCATTACCAACAATACTGTCCAGAGTCACAATTAGTATTTGTACATAGAGAAGGAAAGGCCCCAATGGGAAGAGCGATTAGTAGCCACTAGATTTATTTAGCGGTTAATAATCGCTAGGAAGAACATAAATCCATGGTGGTGGAGTCATTAGGTATGCTAAATCATGTCAACGTTAAAATTTTATTTGATTCTGGTGCTACAGATAGTTTCATTTCACCTTGTGCATTAGAAAAGTGTGGGTTGAAAGCCTACGAACACGATGACTTTAAACAAGTCAAGATGGCTTTGGGAGAAAAACAAGCGGTAGGACCTAGTGTCGATAATTGTCTTGTAGACCTAGGAGTGTGTACTACTAGGTTGAAGGTGTACGTCACTTCCCTAGGGACTTATGAAATAATCATTGGGATGGAGTTGTTAGAAGCCCATTGAGCTATGGTAGATTGTTTGACAAAGAAGGTGATTTGTGTTATTGATGAAGGAAGTTCGGTAGAGATTTAGGGTATACAGAGGAAGGTGTCTCTACGCTTTATCTCGAAAATGAAGGTTAGATGCTGCATGAGGCAAGGTTATCGATTGTATGTAGTGGAAGCAGTTAATGAGGGGAAAGGACCCTCTATGGATCAGTATCCAATTTTGTCGGAATTTAAGGATGTTTTTTCGAAAAAGTTGCTAGGGTTACCTCTTGAGAGGGAGCTTGATTTTACCATCAAGCTAAAGCTTGGTACGGAGCCGATTTCCAAGACATCGTATAGGATGAAGAATATAGAACTTTGTGAGTTGCAAATGCAGTTGAAGGAACTACTTGAATCAGGCTTGATAAGGCCCAACGTTTCACCATGGGGTGCACCAATAATATTTGTCAAAAGGAAGGAGGGTTCCTTACAATTGTGTATAGATTAGAGGGACTTGAACCGTGCTATAGTGAAGAATAGGTACCCTATACCATGGATAGATGATCTCTTTGATGAGATGAAGGGAGAAACAATTTTCTCAAAAACTTATCTGCGATCAAGGTATCACCAGTTAAGTATTAAGGAAGGCGATATTCCTAAAATTGCCTTTCAAACTCAGTTCGGGCATTACAAGTTCATTATAGTACCTTTTAGTTTGACCAATGCACCAACAATATTCATGGGACTCATGAACGGTGTATTTCGAGGGTACTTATATCACTTTGTAGAAGTATTTCTTGATGATATCCTCATCTATTCCAAGAATGAAAGAGAACATGAGGAGAACTTGAGAGTGGTGTTGTCATGCCTTAGAGAGACCAAGTTGTATGACAAGTTCTCAAAGTTCTCTTTCTTCCAGAAAGAGATTCACTATTTAGGTCATATTATTTTGAGTGAAGGAATTTCAGTGGACCTGGAAAAGGTGAAGGTCATAATGGATTGGCCAGTGTCGAGGAATGATCATGAGGTGAGAAGCTTTATGGGGCTAGCTGGTTATTATTAAAGGTTTGTGGAAGGTTTATCAAATATTTCAAAACCCATCACCACCTTGCAACGCAAGGGATTCAGGTACGAGTGGACAAATGAGTGTGAAATTGCGTTCATTGAGCTTAAGAGGTTACTAACTAGTGCACCAACTCTATGAGTTTTGGATATGGAAAAAGGCTTTACAGTCTACACGGATGCGTCAAGCAAGGATTGGGGGCCGTGCTAATGCAAGATGGAGGAGTGATAGCGTATGCATCAAGAAAGTTGAAAAAACATGAGGAGCTATATTCTACTCATGATTTAGAGTTGACAGTTGTAATGCTAGCTCTAAAACTTTGGAGGCATTATCTAGTGGGACAGATCTTTGAGCTCAAAACAAACCATGAAATCTTAAAGAATCTCTTCACTCAAAGGGATCTGAATTCCAAGAAAAGGCGATGGAGTGAGTTTATGAATGAGTACAATTTTGGAATTTTATACATCAAGGGAAAGGATAATTTGGTTGCAGATGCCCTGAGCAGGATACCACATATCTTCTTTTTGGTTCCCTTAAAAGTTAATCTGAGGGAGCGAGTGTTGGGGAAACTTCTTGGAGATAGTTGGTATTTAAAGGTTACTTCAACCCTCCAGAGTGGGAGGTAGTTAGAGCCAAAGTATGAAGGATATAACCTTGAAGCAGATGGATTGTTGAGATATCAGGGAAGGATATACATCCTCGAGGGTGGGGATATTTGAAGCATCATACTCAAGGAGGCCCATAGAGTACTTTACTGTGCACATCCGGGTGTGAAGAAAATGTACACAGACATGAATAAGATTTTCTTCTGTATAGGAATGAAGCGTTATGTAGTCCATTTCATCGCCAAGTGCCTTGAGTATCAACAATTGAAGGCTGATCATCGCCACCCGGTAGGTCTCCTACAACTGCATGATGTTCCTATGTCCAAGTGGGAATTCATTTCTATGGATTTTGTTGTGGGATTTCCACTCACATCACAAAGACACAATTAAATTCTTGTGATAGTTGATAAGTTGACCAAGAGTGCGCATTTTATTCTATTTAGAGACACTTACGATGTCAATGATGTGGCACATGTTTTTATAAGTGAATTCAATCATCTTCATGGGTTACCAAAGAAGATCATTTCAGATAGGGACTCTTGGTTTACCTCTAGGTTTTGGACAAGTTTATAGTCAACGCTGGGGACTTAGTTGATCTTGAGCACAATATATCATATATAAATGGATGGGAAAACTGGGAGAGTAAATCAGGTTATGGAAGACATGCTTAAGATGTATGTTATGGATAATCAAACCCATTGGGTGAAGTGCCTAACTTTGGTAGAGTTCGCCTACAATAACAGTTTTCACAGCTCCATTGGAATGTCGCCCTATGAAGCTCTATATGGAAGGCCACGCAGTACAATGTTGAGTTGGGAAAGGTTAGAAGACTGAGTGACAATAGGGCCAAAAATGATTCAAGAGACGGATGAATAAGTGTTTCGGATTAGACAATGATTAAAGGAGGCATGTGATAGAAAGAAAAGTTATGTTGATGCACATATCACTGATCGAAGTTAGAAAGTTGGAGATCAAGTTTTCATTCATATCAAGCATTTTATAACACAATTTGTAGGCTGGGAAAATCCAGACCCAACCACAAAATCTAGTGCTATAAATTGGGGATCCTACACCCAATGTCAACTCGATGTAGGTCCCTCACTTCAAGGGTGACTAGGTCACTCTAGGCAGGCGATCCTGGTGACCCTAGGGTGAATGATATGGCGATGGATAGAGATGGAAGTGGAGCCGCTAGAGGTCAAGTCTAATTGGATTGAGATGTGGGAAGAGATGCCTTCTAAGTCGAGTGATTTTTTCCCCAAAGGTATAGTACTTCTCCAGATGATTGTACCTACGTGAGACACAAGAAAATACAACTTGCAATGATATATGTTAGTATGGATCAATGAGTTAAGGTTGTTGTCCCTAATTTTCAGCAGTAAATGAAAGTTTATATCAGCAAGTAAGACATTCAAATCAACATGTAAATATCTAAACTAGTTAAGCAAATCAACATCAATATTAGTAATAAATATAGGCTAAAAAATGACACTTAAGAGGCAAGAGAAGATGGCTATTGTAAACATGTATTTTCTGCAGAAAATTGCAGAATTATGGCTGTAGATTTCAGTCACTTATATCAGCAAATTACACCATCAAAACATGCCCACAATTATCCCAATAGATGCACCCTAGTTAGTAGAGTAAATGAGCAAAATTTAAGAGTTAGACTAGGGTTAGTTTAGGAGTTAGGATTAGTTATCTATGTAAGTTATATCAGCCTTAACAGCTGTATGTTAGGGTTAGTAAGAGTAAGCAAAGTAGTGGGAGAGAGGGGACACCCTAGTAGAGGAAATCTCCTCTAAATGTAGCAAACCAATTGTAAGCAAGAGATCTTTCAAAAAGACGAAAATTCATGTTTCCCAGGGCAATGATTTTATATCTCCAATGAAAAATATAGATGACTAGTGCCTTTACTATTTGGTTAATGGAGTCAAATAAATGAACTAGAGATGCTACTTCCTTTGGGGTGTAAATGATCTTAATTCCCAAGGCATGTATCTCTAGTTAGGGTTTGAGAATGAGGGGTGTAAATCCTCTTATTTCCTCAAACAAACCCTTGCAACATCAATGAACTTTAAGCAATAAATGATGGAGACTAGAGTGGGGGTGTAAATACTCTCACTTCCCACTTATCTCCTAGCACAACAATCCTGGACTTGAAAAAATGATAGCATAAGAGTAAAATACCATACCAAAATCAAGAAAGATGCTAAGATAATCCACCATAAAAGCTAGAAAGAAGTCCTCCAAGGATAGTGCCTCACTCCTCCATAAACCATTAACAAGAGATAGCCATAAACAAGTGCACAAGATACAAATATAGCCAAGTGTAGCGAAAATTTCAGACCAAGTCCTCTCACAAGAGGGAGAGTTATGTTCAAATGAGATCTTATGATCTCTTATTTATAATAAATGTCACCAAGGTGACTTGTTCTTAAATTAAGGGGTAAACCACAAGACTAGGGGTCAACAACCCTAATCTTTCCCCCTTTAACAAAGTAATATTAAACAATTCATTTAAATTTTCACTTTTGCACAAGTAAAAACCTAATTTTACAAGGACGTCACCCCTTTAGGGGATGTTTTGGAATTTGGAGGAGGTCGTTGGTGATGGAGAAGAGTAGATAGGCTTCTCAAAGCCACATGTCAAGCATCCAAAAACTTCCTTGACGATGAAGGTTCAATCCCCTTCAAAATTTCCAAGTTCCAATGTATGTCACCTCACCACCAAGCCCTAACCCCCTAGGTGACATCATGCTAAAAAATAAGACCTTTTGCCTCTCCTAGGAAAAACATTTGGCATGTGGGGGCTAGGATACATCATCCAAGTCATATTCAATACCTTTCAAGTTTGATCTCCCTCATCCAGCGTGCGGGCCCTTAGCATCCACATGTGGGCTCCAAGCCCTATGGAAGCCCAAGCTAGGCTTGTTCTTCCAAAAATGTCCACTATCTACATCCTACAAAGACAAACAAGCACTCCCTCCAAGGATCTCAAGTCATAACATCATGAAAAGTGAATCCAATAAATAAGTGAGCCACCTAAGCATGCGCATCAAAGGTTACTTTATCAAACAATTAATTTCTCAAAGACACTATGTGACTTGTCAAGCTTGAATATGGGAGGATTGACGAGGTGTTCTATTGGGCAGATCTTTCCCTATGTCAAGGAAATTTTCCAAGAGATCCCTCTCCAAGCCATGTAAAGTGTGTGAGGTGGTTGGGGTCAAGACTCAATGGGGATAGGGCTCATGACATACAAGGGGTCGTAGTGTCTCATTCATGGGTGCCTTTGTAGAGGGTGTGTGGTACCTTCATATGTAATGCACTTTTTCCAAGCCCATTAATTTCTATTCTTTTATTCTTTCATAGTTTTAATGAGAGGTTGAAGGCCACTGCCCTGGTGTTGGCTCCATGTTTGCCTATTTTTTTTCTTCTCTAAGTCTCTTTTTGAACATGCGGATCGTATAATTCATACCTCTATTAGTCTTTTTTTGAAGGTATTATCAGACTTCTTCTATCAAATTGCCATTGATCAACATCAGGTATGTGTTATATTCATTTTTAATGATTTTATGATGGTTTATCCTTAGTCGAATGCATGCAATCTTTTAACACTTGTCTTTTAATTGAAACAGGTTGTAAACGCAATCCATCCTGTAATCTAACCCTCGATCTAGCCCTCGATCCAACCTTTTTCTAGGAAGTGAAATTCAAGCTCAATTTGTTGGAGGATGAAGTTGAATCAGAAAAATCCGGCACATGGGTTTTGTGCCTAATATGCCTATTTAGGTCCCACGCAAGCTATTTCCTGAAATTGTCGATGGATTGTGAGCCAACTAGAAATTACAGATCCAAACCTCCATCTAGAACTTCATCCAGACCTCGATCCAACCCTCGATCCGGCCCTCGGAGCGTAGCATATTTGGTCGTTAACATACCCGTGGGCCTTTTCGGGTAAAACCAAAACATGGGTTTTTTTACTCATTATCGTCCTCATGCTATGGATCCTATTGTATTTCGATTTAGACAATTAAATCTAGCTCCTATATTAGAGCTATGATTTTAAGACCTATTGCCTATTTTTAGAACAATTAATGATTTTCTGGTTTTGAGAGAGAGTCGACCCTTTCAATAGTCGACCTCTCAGATTCTATATATATGTGAGCTCTCTAGCATGATGGGATAGACCCATGAAAACAATTCATGAACTTTGTGTAAACTTAGCTCTATTATTCGTTTTAATGTAGATTTATAAATCAAGCTGAAGCTGTGATCAATTCGTGAGCTAGAGTACCACGACCACCTCGAGGGCCCACCAATGTTCTGCGTGTCTTGTTTACTTGCTGTAGATTTATATTTACACATCTAACTCTTTTGTTCAAGTTGTTTATTTAAGTTGTATTGCATTATTTAATTTACAATTTACTTGTAATTTTCATATCTAAGTATACATCTAACTGTGTATTCCTTGACATATAACTCGTTTATTCAGGTTATCAACTTAGATTATATTTCATTGACATATATACAGTCATCTGATTGTTCATATATTTACATATCTCTCTTTTCTCCTTTACATAATTATACATACAATCATCTATAATTCCTTACTCTATGGTTTAAATTAATCTCTGTAAAGTGGCATAGATTATTATTTCTGTTGCAGAGTATTTCTAATCTCAGTGTGATATAGATTATGTTGATTATGTCTATAGATTTTTCAAGAATGCATATTTAATCAATCGATATTTCCTTAATAGTAAGTCTTTCCATCGAAAGTCTTATTTCTACTTTACATTTTCTCTGTAGAAATCAATGATCTAATCTGAATTATCACAGAGTTAGTTTTCTAAATAAAAAGAGTAATTAGAATAGTAATCTTTCATGCCTAGTCTCATATTTTGCATAATAGATTCTTGCACTAGTTTGTTATTCCGGTACCGTTTTTTTATTTTTCTCTTGTATTGATTTTCACACCTTAGTTTTCTCACACCTTAAATTTGCCAATAGCTTTAAATCACCAATGGATAGATTAATGACCTAACTAGAGAGATATGATTACTCCATGTCGGGTTTCTTCCTTAGGTGACGAGTTTTTCTAATTAATTTAATCTCTTTAATATCGTTTTGCCGGCATTAGATTAGGCTAGACTAGGCTAGATTAGAGCTCTAGAACTGCACAGACAGTTCCAACACCTTGAATCTTACGAACCACGGGTTGACAATTTAATGTCGAAATAAATATCATATATTTCACTCGACACCTGGCGTGGTGACCAAATAATGGCAACGTCACCCAAAAACACCTAGTGGAAATGAGAAGGTTGGCTCATGATGAGACCCCCTTTCTCTCAGCCATGCAAATCAGAGCCATTACCCTGGTTTGGTGACCATATGATGACAATTTCATACCACTAGATGTTCATGGACACGATAGGTCGGCTCGTGATGAGACCTCCTATACTTCAAATAACCTTTTAAGCATTCTTTATTATATTATGGGTCCCCTTTACTGAAAGATAAGTGTTTCACTGCTTTCTTGGGTGATCCCTGGGTGAAGCATCTGGAAGTTTCATACAAGGCTTTTATATTTTACCCAACATCAATCCCTCTGGGCCTTCAACCCCTTCTTCCCATAGAATGAGGGAAAACGCCTTCTTGGGTCAATATACCCTAAAATCCAAAGAGATAAGGAATAGAGGAGAATAATGATGGAAAGTGGTAAGTATGGTCGAGAATCGTACGATGGATATTTAAGGGAGTTCCTAGTAGGAAACCCATCGCCAAGGAAGACTAGTTACTAGAGCACAATGTCAACCACCAAGGTGAATCAAGGAAAAAGGCATAGTGTCCAAGCATATATCATGAAATCTAGAGAAATCTAAGATACAACATAATCAAATGGATTAAATATTGAAATTATGCTCACCATAATACTGACTTGTACCTCATGGAACAATGCCCACTACCTTTCAAAAGTCGGCTGATGTGGTGGATGCCATCTAGAAATCTGTGACCATCTGTGGTGGTGAGAGGTGTTTCCAACTATGAAAAATGGTACTATTGGTCATGCAGTCTCCCGATACTCCATATATGCAACCTAAGGGCGTTGAGACATAATATCCTTAGTTATCCACAAAATGGGGATGGCAAGGCCTAATAAGAGTACCATTCAGTTTGGGAAAGGGACAAAGTTGTCTCCTCAATTTATAGGACTGTTTAAAATCCAAGAGATAATTGGACCCATTACTTATTGCCTCGTACTGCCATCCCACTTGCATAAAACTCATAATTTTTTTCATGTATATGTTCTATGTCATTATGTTGCTGACGAATCTCACAAACTAAATTGGAAGGAATTGCAGGTCTCAGATGCGGAAACCATCATGGTTGAACCGTTACGCATATTGGACCATAAGGGTAGGACAACTCAGGAATTGTTTGGTAGACCAAGTTAAGGTCCAATGGGACAAGTATAACCCAAGATATACTACTTGGGAGGATGCAAATACCTTACGACAAGATCATCCCTCACTTTTTTGACCACTTCAAGAATATGTTTCCCGAAGGATGGGTGTATGTAATAACCCATTTTGACTTAGACAACTAGAATTACTTATAGTGTAGTCGTATTTTTATTTGCTTATGAATTGTGGAGCATTGATTACTTGACACTTTAAATTTTGGACATATACACCTATGTGAATGTGAATGCTATGAATGTTTATCGTTATGTGATTTATGATGGATATTATGCGACCTATTTCTAGTTTTAAAAAATAAATTGAATTTGAAGGATATTGGTACGTGGATACCAAGTTAATGATATGGTTGAATGCAATTACATGTTAATATTGTATGGATATGCATGAGTATGTGTTATAACTAACCTGAAGATTAAAGGGCTATGAAATAGCCAAGGGATGATAATAATAAATGGTTTATGTCATGAACATCGACCGAGAAACAATATAGTATGGATCTTTGCATGTTAAATTATGTTGATTAAAATGCATTGTTATAATATGTGGGCAAGTGCAGTTTTTCAGGTAGAGAGACTGCATGAAAACTAAATATACGATGACAAAATCCTAGCAACACAGTGCCACTATATGGTCCATGATAGGGTGTTAACCCTAGTTCTATCAGGATGCATTGAGACATTTCCCACCATGTATCCTAAAAAAACATGGAGTCATGGGAGGACGGTGTTATATCACACTCCCCTAGATGTGTGATGATGATTTCCAATTGCCTACTGGGGAAGCTTGGTCAAGGTTGTTGACACTTCCACTTACATGTTCTATCTGGAGTTAGGTCAATCTAGTTGACGCTCCAGTATAGTCCAACAGAGGAAGGATATGGATGGAAGATGGAAGTAGGTTAGGGAGGCATGACGATTAGACATAGTTGAGAGTGTGTGGAGTTTTAATCTTATAGCAGAACTACTTGTTTTTCTCTTGATTAAAAAAGAGAAATTGCTTAACTGAATTACAATTATCTAGATAAATGTTGTTTGTACTAAATTATTATAATTGAAGGATTATGTTAATATTGTAAATGATTGATTTATTCTTATGAAGATTAATTGCATTGGTGATTGGATTGGAAACATACATGAATTACATTAGATATGTTAATTATTTCCATTAGTACACATGCCAGTTCTGTATGTGCCTTGCATACATGCCTTGCACATGTACACTAGTATGTATGAGTTTTTTAAATTAGTGAAGTTGCTTATTTGATCTTGATGTATGAATCACACATTATTACCCTTGCATTTTAAATTAATATAACTTCGGGACTAAGTTTCTTGAAGGGTGAGTGTATGTAAAAACCCAATTAGATTAATTAATGATCATAATTAATTAAGTTAAATCAAGTCATTAATGTACTGGAAGTAAATTTATTTAACCATCAACCTATCTAAGCAAATTAATTATTGAAATAATTAGATTTTATCATTTTTATTTATTTATTATTTTGAATTAAGTAATGTAACAAAAAAACAGAGGAGGGGATTATTATATTTTATTAAAGGTAGGTAAAGAATTAATGACAAAAGATAAGGCAAATGGGAAATTAACGAGGGGAAGGATTCAAGAGACAAGGATAAAGAAGAGGGGGTTGGAATTGGAGCAAGGAGAGGATTTTTTTTGAGGAAGAAGGAGAAACCAGGGAGAGGAGAAAGGCGGCAAAATTTTGGAGAGGAGGAAGGATGCAAAATTTCTTTGTGGGTTTTTACTAGTGAACTGATGCATTATGTAACAACCCAATTAGATTAATTAATGATAATAATTGATTAAGGTAAATCAAGTCATTAATGCACTGAAAGTAAATTTATTTAATCATAAACCTATCTAAATAAATTAATTATTGAAATAATTAGATTTTATCATTTTTATTTATTTATTATTTTAAATTAATTAATGTAACAAAAAAATAGAGGAGGGGGTTATTATATTTTATTAAAGGTAGGTAAATAATTAATGACAAAAGATAAGGTCGATGGGAAATTAATGAGGGGAAGGATTTGAGAGAGAAGGATAAGGAAGAGGGGGAGGATTTTCTTTTGAGGAAGGAGAAACCAGGGAGAGAAGAAAGGCGACAAAATTTTGGAGAGGAGGAAAGATGCATAATTTCTTTGTGGGATTTTACTAGTGGACTGGTGTTGCTAGGATTTTGTGCTCGGGGGCCAGGAAATCTGATTTACTAGAGCTAGGGAGTTGGAGAGGCTATGTTCCTAGATTATGTAACAACCCAATTAAAATAATTAATGATCATTAGTTAATCTAATTGGGCTATTACAAATTGTCTACCTTCTAGTGCTTCTTCAAGGTCTCTAACACCTGCATAAGATGTGAGATGTGCTCCTCCCATGTGGCACTATAAAAAAATATATCATCCAAATAAACAATAAAAATATAATCTATATAAGGGCGTAAAACATCATTCATTAGTCTCATAAATGTAGCTGGTGCGTTGCATAAATCGAATGACATAATCGACCACTCATACGAACCTTTCCTTGCCTTGAAGGTAGTCTTCCAGGTGTCTTCTTCTTTGACTCATACCTAGTGATATCCTGTTTTCAAATCCAGCTTAGTGAAGTACTTGGCATACTACAACTGGTCCAAAAGATCATCGATCCTTGAAAGAGGATACCAATTCTTTAGTGTAATCTTGTTCAATGCCCTATAATTGATACACATTCTCCAAGTCCCATCCTGCTTGGGCACAATTATGATGGGTGAACCACGAGGTGAGGTACTTGGTCAAATCACACCCTGCTCCAAAACTCTTGCAATTGTTTCTTTACCTCGTTTTCTTCTAGAATAGACTATCTATGCAACCTAATATTTGACAATGGGGAGTCTAGAAAATTATGTATTTCATATTCCACATCCCTCTTGGGTGGTATCCCTTTAGGATCATGGAACACTCCTATGTATGCATGTATCAAATCTTTGAACCGATGTTTTTTCTCTTTAGTACACCCCTCCAAGGATGCCTTTACTCTTATTGAGTCATCATCATACCAATTTTCTCTTAAGAAAAGTAAAACATATTTCTTGCTAGAACTAATCAATTTCTTAGCTTGATTGGCACTTAAGAGTGAATTTTTTGATTTGCCTTTGTGCGAATTGATGATGAAGGTTTTCCAATCCTTGATGAGGCAGTACTAGTTGGCTCTCCGCATAAATATAACATACCTCATATACATGTAGGGTCTTCCAAAGACTACTCCACATACATCCATTATACTTCATTTATAAAATCAACACTTACAACAAATTTAATATTGCACTGCTTTGGTACCTTGATCCCCACATCCTTGTTTAGCCAACCCAATGGATAGGGGCTAGGATGATCACGAACCTCCAATCCAAGCTTGTTGACCAGATCCACTGCTATGAGATTATCTTATGAACCAGAGTTAAACAAAGCATCTATCTTGGTCTTCTTGACCTAAATCTTGATGTGGAAGAGCTTGACCAACTCCTTCTCTTCCTGGTGATGAAGGCTACTCAGATTAACCTCCTTTTGCACAGATGTACAGATAATATTTTCATCCACATCAGACTTACTTTCAACCTGATTTCTTGAACCTATGGCTAGAAGGTTCTTTTTATTTCCGTCCTTCTTTCGGTTCTTTTGGTTAAACTCTGGATGTAGTTTCCAACATTTTCCCTTCGTGTGACCATCAATATTGCAATGGTTACAATTATTTCTAGGATCCTTGCATTGATGTGTAGTGGCTACCATATTCTTATATTCCCCCCGTTCCACTTCCTCTTCCCCTCCTTGGAAGCTTCCCGATGCTCTTTCTTCTTGGAACCGCTTGGTTTCCCTTTCTTTTTGCCTATGTTTTTTAGGTACTGCGCCTATACACATGATCCAAAAAGGATACAGAGAAGGCTAAGAACAACTCAAAACTCCTAGAGGCAAATCAGGATGCTCAAAATGGCCTCAACAGACAGAGAAAGGGAAAAAATTCAAAGTTCCCAAAACTCGGTGAAAATGACATTATCACGAAGAGCGCATCACAAGATTTCTAACAATGTAAATGAATCGTCAAATGAAGTTACAGATCGAAATATATTCGCGGTCAAAGTTTGGTCAACCTAGCTCAATCAACACATGGCTGAGTCAACATCCATATTGTTGATTCCAACATCTGTACAGATGATGTCATCACTGGTACAATATACGTGGAAGGAGAAGAAGGTGACATGTGTCATGTTGACGTCAGCATGGTGACATGGCATCACCAGAGGCTACCACGTGTCACCTAGTTTTGGAATTTTCGGATCGATTCGTGGACCAATAGGATTGTGCCATGTGGCATCCGTATGATTTGTATGGTGATGTGGCATGATGACATGGCATAGTAACGTAGCAGAGGATGGAATGACTGAATGAGAGGTTTCCATGTGGCAGGCAGTAAAATCACAAGGACAACTCGAATCCGATTTTTGAAAAAACTTAAGGATTGGCAGGTCCACCAAATCTGGCAGACCACATCAAATCCGACATCGTTCTAATGGTTAGCACCATGGATAAATCCACCGCCAAAGTTGGCGGAACAACATTGCAAATATAACCCATTTTGACCCCGGGACCTCCTCCCCACACTACGCCTTAATACTAACGCCATAACCAACAGGCCAGCAACCAGTGCTTTGTATTGAACATCGACAAATTTACTTAAGTGTTGAGTCCACCGAGCCCCAAGGAAGAGAGGCGCACGTGTGGTATGATGTCGACATGCATTTCAATGAAGCACAATCATTAATTGCAGGTTGCAGAGGGACGTAGAAACCGAGACAAATTTCTTTTTGGGCCTGGGAGTGCCAGAGTCGGATCGAGGCATAGAGACAATATTGTTTTGGCAATTTGATGCCACAAATTCAGTGGTGCTATACATTTTCTTATTTGAGGATTATTTCTACAGCTTGATTTTAGAATGAAGTATACTTATATATTTTTCCAAATTCTTTTACTGAGTTAATGAAAAATCCTACCCATTTGAGAGCAGGAGCCGAAGATGTAGTCCACCAAGGATGAACTCCGTTATCAAGTTTTTGTGTTCATATTTGATGCTTATGTCTCTTCATTATTGAGCTTTTCCTTCTTTAATGGTGCATTTTAATTTATGCTCATTTAATGCAGTTCTTTATAAGTCACTCGATGAAAAGATCCTGGATCATGTTGGTATCAAAACAATCGTCTTTGAATTGAATTGTTGAGTGTGAATGCTTTCTAGGTCCATGCATAAKAAGGGTGAAGGAACTCTTAAGACTTTCAATCCTAAAGTTGGTCGTGCATCCCGAAGGAAGAAAATGGAAAAATAAGACAAGCGGGATGAACAAGAGAAAAACTTTCATATGGTCTTTTATCGCATGTCAKAAATGGTYGAATGGATATATGGAGATTACGAGAAGAGGATGAAGAATAAAGGGAAGAAAAATGAAGCATATGTTGATGATGATGCTTCAGTAAACCAAGGGGATGGAGGGATCCTCCCGAGCYTCCATCTTCACCTTCAAGTTCTAGTTCTTCTTCCTCTGAGCATTCTCATGATCCTCATCATTCTAGCTATAAAGCCTCTTTTAAGAAACCATTATTAAAATTTGATGTAAAATTTTCTTTACCTATATTTAATGGAGATGCTAATCCTGAAAATCTAGACAATTGGATCCGACAGGTTGAAGTATATTGTCATGTTCAACATATTGATGAAGAGGAAGTTAAAGTGCAACTGACTTCTCTTCGGTTGGAAGGGACCGCTCTCGTATGGTGGGAGAGTAAGCTTCAAGACAGAAGTAAGTGTGGTAATATTCTTTCCCCATGGTCGGAATTTAAATCAACGATAAGGAAGCAATTTTATCCATTAGGGTATTTACATAAAGAAATGATGGAATGGAAAACTTCAAGGAAAAGTAAAGATCAAACTGTACAAAGTTTCACAGAAGAATTTAGGAAGAAATCTTCTACATTAAACATTCCTTTGGATTCTTATGAAACTTTAATGAAGTATATTGGTGCACTTCATAGTTATATTCGTCATACTTTGCTCTTGTTTAACCCCACTAGTCTTGACGAAGTTTGTGTGCAAGCCACTCACCTTAAGAATAGGGAAAAGCATGTCCAAGAAGTTCCCACGAAGAAACCTTCCAATATCCCACATAAATCTTTCAAGAAGTTTAAAAGGAAGGACAAGAAGACCTCCACAGTGAGGAGAGACGTAGGAAATCCATCTTGCACTCATTGCAAGAAAAACAGTCACAATGAAGAACATTGTTGGAAACTACATCCAAAGAAGAAACCAAAACAACTCGGTGGAAAGGGGAAGACAAAAACCGTTGCTACAGTGCAACAAGATCTTGGTTCCAATTCAGGAGATGAAGGAAAGATCACAACAGTTGGAGTACAAGGTAAATATTCCCTTCATGTTAGTTCAAGTTTCAATAATGAATCTCATGATGATGAACGAAAGAGGAATGAATTATTTTACATAAGATTTGTATCTAAACACACTAATATAGATACATTATTTGATTCGGGTTCCCAAGTAAACTTAATATCTGAAGCACTTGTCAAGAATATGGGTATTGAAACGAAACCACATCTGATGCCTTGTCCTCTTGGTTGGGTATGTGATAAAGCAAAACTTAATGTCACCAAATAATGTAGGGTCATATTTTCTATTGCTTCAAAGTTGATTGATGAAGTGGATTTGGATGTTTTACCACTTGATATATGTGGCATAGTGTTGGGAAGTCCTTATATTTATGATAGAAAAAAATATTCTTTCGTCATGAGAACAAATACCACCTTACTAAGGGGGGAGTGGAATATATTGTTAGAGCTCACAACATAAAGGTAAATACAACACTTGTTAGTGCAGGGTAAATGAAAAGACTCATAAACACTAACAAAAGATATGTACTCATGGTCATAAGCGAGAAAGATGCCAGGGCATCCGACGCTTTCCAAGGATGTGACCCTTATCATAAAAAGGAATTAATTGATATTGTTTCTAAGTATGATGCTATTTTTCAGGAACCAGATGGGTTACCTCCTAAGAGGGAAATCCAACATGAGATACATCTTCAACAAGATTCTCCTCTTCCTAATGTGGGAATGTACAGGATGTCAATTTTGGAGATGACAGAGATCAAGAAGCAGGAACATGGATTATTGGATCAAGGGGTCATCGGGCCCAGTTCATCTCCTCGTGGTTCCAAGCTTCTGAATCTTCTTAGGTGCAGTCTAGTATTGGAGAAGGTTCATTTCAAACTTCTCCTTTATAGCAGCTCCTTTGCATGCCTTAACCAGTGTGAAGATCACTTTTCAGTGAGAAGGAAAGCAACAAAAAGATTTTGACACTTTGAAGGAGAAGATCAATACTGCCCAGTATTAGCATTGCCGAATCTTCAACAACCTTTTGAGATTGAGACAGATGCCAGTGGATACGCCATGGGTGTAGTATTGATGCAATATCGTAAGCCTATCTGTCACCACTCTGAAAATTTTAACCACAAAGTTGTTAACTATCCTACATATGATAAAGAGTTGTATGCATTAGTTCAAAGCGTAAAAAAATGGAAGCACTACTTGTTAGGGAAGGAAACAATCATACATATATATCACCAAACCTTATAGTATATCCAAGAATAGACCAAATTGCAACAATCCCAACACTACAGATGGATGGGTTTTATACAACAATTTCATTTGGTAATCAAGTACAAAAAGGGTACAAGTAACAAGGTATCCGAAATGCTTTCTAGACCTACTATTGCTGCTTCTATTATTTTGAATAATACTTCTTTATCTCATGATATATTTGTATAACAATATGCCATCGATGAAGATTTTAAAGAAGTATATGAGAAGCTAACCCATGGTGCATAGGTAGAGAACTATTTTCTGGAGGGAAAACTACTCTACCATCTTGGAAAGTTATGTATTCCTACAAGTGAACGAGTCCATGTAATATGAGAAGCTCACACTTCTCTTGTGTCTGGGGATTTTGCGGTGGGAAAGACTACGACTCATTTATAGAGGTTTTTTACGAGCCTCAAATGAAAGCAATTGTAACTAAATATGTAAAGGGGTGTGTGATGTGTTCTACTTGTAAGCCCACTAATAGAAAACTGGGGCTATACTCACCACTGCATGTTCCATCCCATCCATGGGAAATTATTTCCATGGATTTTTCAGGGGGTTTACTAATGACCAAAGGGGGTCATGAATATTTATATGTTGTAGTGGATAGGTTCAACAAGATGTGTATCTTGATGCCATGTAAAAATCAGATCATTACTGATTAGACTGCTAATATCTTCTTTCAATATGTTTGGGTTCACTTTGGGTTACCCACATCCATTATCTCGAATCGAGATACTTGATTCCTTGGGGATTTTTGGAATAGCTTGTGGAGAATGATGGACACCAAATTGAAGAGGAGCATGGCTTTCCATCCACAAACCGACAGACAGACATAGGTGGTAAACAATACAGTGGTACTTTTTCTTCGAGGCTACTGCAACAAGCATCCTAAGTTACGAGATGAACATATACCCTATGTACAACATGGTTACAACCGAGCTTTGCATTCCTCCACTCAGAGTTCACCTTTTGAGACATGTTTCAGGTACCTACCTAAGGTTCCTTTGGACTTGATGTATGGGAGAGATACTGATGTGAATGAAGAACAAACAGAGGACATATCCTGTAAGTTCATACAGTGGATCCATCAGGTAGACCAGGCAGTGAGGGAACAGTTGGAGAAAATTCAAGCACAATATAAAGGTTGGCATGACAAGCACAGGGTTGATCATCAGTTCCAGGTTGGAGACCAGGTATGGCTTCACCTTGACAAGGAGAGATTGAAGGGTGAAGGCAAGAAACTCAAGCCCATTCATTATGGACCCTTCACTATCTTGGATAAAAGTGGTACCAATGTTTTTTGTCTGGATCTTCCACCTTATATGCAGATTTACTCAATTGTGATTCTGGTGAAAGTAGAGAAATTGAAACTTTTTGAGCCTCCTTTGATCATGGATCAGGATGAGGAAGTTTTAATACCTTGATTTGATGAGTTTTCTCCTGAGTACTTGGATGAGTTATAGGAAGATATCATCCTGGAAAGAAGAATGAGGACTTCATGCAAGGGTGATGTTGATTATCTTTGAGTAGGCTTAAAGGGCATACATCCAAGCAAGACAAAGTGGATAGAGAAGGACAAAGTGAGGGGACTCTTACCTCACTTATTTGTTGATTGATGAAAGCTTTTGGTGGTCCAAAATCTCTCAGTGGGAAGGCATGATCCAAAAAGGATCCAGAGAAGGCTACGAACAACTCATAACTCGTAGAGGCAACTCAGGATGCTCATAATGGCCTCAACAGATAGAGAAAGGACAAAAATTCAAAGTTCCCAAAACTCAGTGAAAATGACATTATCACGAAGAGCACATCGCAAGATTTCTAACGACGCAAATGGATCGTCAAACAGAGTTACAGATCGAAAGATATTCGCGATCAAAGTTTGGTCAACCTAGCCCAATCAACATCCGTACTGCTGACATCAACATCCCTACGGATGACATTAGCATCCATACAGTACATGTGGCCAAATAAAAAGGTGAATCATGTCACGCTGACATCAACATGGTAACGTGGAAACACCATAGGCTGCCACATGTCACCTAGTTTTTGCATTTCCAGACCGATTCGTGGACCAATAGGATTGTTCCATGTGGCATCCATATGGTGACATGACATAGTGACATGGAAGAGGATGGTGTGGATGAATGAGAGGCTACCACATGGCCCAATCAGGGGCTGCCACGTGGTAGGCAACAAAATCACAAGGACAACCCGTATCCAATTTTTGCAAAAAATTAAGGATTGGTGGGTCTGCCAAATTTGGCGGACCATGCCAAATTTGGCATCTTTCTAACCATTAGTGATATGGATAAAGTCACCGCCAAAGTTGGCGGAACAACATTGCAAATATAATATATGGTTTCAACTATACATCCAAAAGGGGGAGGCCCGCGGGTTTGACCCCGAGACCTCCTCCCCACACTACGCCTTAGTACTAACGCCATAACCAACGGGCCAACGACTTGTGCTTTGTATAGAATGCTAAAGAATTTTCTTAAGTGTGGAGTCCATCGAGCCCTAAGGAAGAGAGGCACGTGTGTGGTAAGACGTGGGCCAACATTTCAGTTCAACACAATCATTAATTGCAGGTTGTAGAGGGGCACGAAAACTGGGGCAAATTTCTTTTTGGGCCTGGGAGTGCCAGAGTTGGATCGAGGCGTGGAGACAGTCATTTTTGGGTAATTCGGCGCCATGAATTCAGTGGTGTTGTATGTTTTCTGATCTGAGCATTATTTTTGCAGCTTGATTTCATAATGAGGTATACTTATGTATTTTTCCAAATTCTTTTGTTGAGTTAATGAAAAAGCCTACCCATTTGAGAGAAGGACCCGGAGACGTAGTCCACCAGGGACGAACTCCATTATCAAGTTTTTTTGTTCAGATTTGATGCTTATGTCTCTTCATTATTGAGATTTTCCTTCTTTAATGGTGCATTTTAATTTCTGCTCATTTAATGCAATTCTTTATAAGTCACTCGATGAAAAGATCTCAGATCAACACACGCCTCATCCATTGTCTGTGGCTTGAAGAGCATCACCTACTTTCGTAGATGGCTGTGTAACCCCCCAGATAATCGAGGAGTACATATGGGTTATTGGGAGAGATACCCAACATGATGGCCATCTTGCTAAAGTCAGTGGTGTACTCCTTTATGTTGAATTTTCTAAGTTCTAGATATGATAATTATTGCCTTATGATTTCAAACAGAATTTAATACCACTGTTATCATAGAATAATTACACATTGAAAATTTCAAATGAGATAAAACTGCAGCGGAAATGACAGAATAAGAGAAGGATAACCATGCACAATAGACACAATATTTTTACCCTGGGAAACCCAACCTTGGAAGAAAACCCAACAACTTTTCTTAAGAAGAATTCAAGCCAGAAAATACATTACCATAAAATGAAGAGCCCAACTTATAGAAGGTTGTGCCATAGTATGAGGAAGATCCTTCAAGGCTAGCGAACCATTAGACAAAGATATCGCACCACCAAAATTTTTACAACTGGCAACTGACAACTGCAACTGCAACTAGCAACTGACAATTGTAATTGTAATTGCAACTGCAACTGCAATTGCAACCGGGACTTGCACACTTGATGAGGAGAGCTTGTGGGTGATGTCATAATGAAATGATCTAGCCTTTATTTATGGTAATCTGATTCACCTTTATTTACTTGTGGGGCTGACTTCTTCTTTTGTCCACAATAATTCATTTAATTCTTTTCCATAGTTTCTTTAATATTTTAATGGTCTTTGACTTGTCTTCTTGGCTTTCTTATTTTAATAGAAAAGTTGTCCATGAGCCATGTTGATGTATCATCTCCTCACATGCATGTCTACTTAATATAGGGATATAATGTTAAGTAAACCCATCGAGAAGCCCCTCATCATAAGAGGCCTCTTAAGCCCACTTCTTCAACATTGGACTAGACCTATAAACAAGTCAAACCTTCCTTATACAAATTAGATCACTCCATCATGGAGTAGGAAATGTGAAATAATATAGTATCTCAAGTCTTTATCACTCCTTATGAAATCAACATGATTAAGGAGAAAGATTTCACCTGGGCCATTCACCACTAGGAAAGCCCCGTGAGTGAATGTATCATTTTCCCTTGGTCAAATCAACATGACCAATCTGGGAGAATGTCTGCCCGATGCTGCATCTCGAGTCTTTATCAGTCCTAGTCAAATCAACATGACCAATCTGGGAGAATGTCTGCCCGATGTTGCATCTCGAGTCTTTATCAGTCCTAGTCAAATCAACATGACTAAGGAGAATGATCCAAAAAGGATCTAGAGAAGACTAAGGACAACTTAGAATTCACAGAAGCAACTCATGAATCTTAGAATGGCCTCAACAGATAGAGAAAGGGCAAATATTCAAATTCCTCAAAACTCAGTGAAATTGGAATCATCGCGAAGAGAGCGTCACAAGATTTCCAACAGTGTAAATAACTCGTCAAACAGAGTTACAAATCGAAAGATATTCACGATCAAATTTTTGGTCAACCTAGCCCAGTCAACAGGGATGAGTCAACATCCATATTGATAACGTCAGCATCAATACAGATGATGTCAATGTCTGTATAGTGTAAGTGGAACATTCAGAGGGTGACATGTGTCATGGTGACGTCAGTATGGTGATATGGAATCACCAGAGGCTACCACATGTCACTCATTTTCAACATTTTCGGGTCAATCCGTGGACCAATGAGGAAGTGCCACATGGAAGACTGTATGGGATGTGGCAGGATGAATTGGTAGTTGACTATGCAAGTGGATGGTGTGGGCCAATGGTTGGCTACCACATGACAGTGGGAAAATTCCCAATGAGGGCCCGAAACTGAATTTTCAAAAATAAAAAAGGGGTCCGCCAAATCTGGCGGCCAAACTACAACTCCAACAAATCTAAACAACGCTCCAAACATATATATATATTTATAACTATAATAAAAAAGGGGAGGCCTGCGGGCTTGACCTCGGGACCTCCCCCTATCCAACACCTTACAATAGCATCCACCAATTGTTGGGCCAATGGAATCCGTTGGTTAGTCTGCCCGACATTTCACTGAAATGATGACTCTTCCCATAGACGGGAAGAGGGCACTTGAAGGTATAGTCGGACATGATTTTCGAGATGCAGTATAAAGAATTAATTGCAGGGAGTAGGCACAAAAATCGAGACGATATTTCTTAAGGGCCTAAGAGTGCCAGAGTCGGATTGAGGCGTGGAGACAATCATTTTTAGGTAATTCGACGCTGCAAATTCAATGGTGTTGTCCTTTTTCTAATCCGAGAAAATCTTGTACAACTTAATTCCAAAATGAGGTATACTTATATTTTCCCAAATTCTTTTGCTGAGTTAATAAAAAGGCCTACCCATTTGAGAGCAGGACTCAGAGATGTAGTCCACCAGGGATGAACTCCATTATCAATTTTTTGTGTTTAGATTTGATGCTTATATCTCTTTATTATTGAGATTTTCCTTCTTTATGGTGCACTTTAATTTATGCTCATTTGATACAATTCTTTATAAGTCACTTCGATGAAAAGATCCTGGATCATGTTGGTATCAGAGAAGTCATCTTTGAATTGAATTGTTGAGTGTGAATGCTTACTAGGTCCGGGCATAAGCAGGGTGAAGGAAATCTTAAGACTTTCAATGCCGAAATTGGTCGTGCATCCCGAAAGAAGACAATGGCAGAAGAGGACAAGCGTGATGAACAGGAGAAAAAATTCCATATGGTCTTTTATCGCATGTCAGAAATGGTCAAAAGAATGTACAGAGACTACGAGAAGAGGATGAAGAAGAAAGGGAAGAAAAAGGAAGCACAAGATGATGATAATTCTTCAGTAAATCAAGGGGATGGAGGAGACCCTCTGGAGCCTCCATCTTCACCTTCAAGTTCTATCTCTTCTTCCTCTGAACATTCTCATCATTCTCATCATTCAAGCCATAAAGCTTCTTTTAAGAAACCATTATTAAAGCTTGATGTAAAATTTGATTTACCTATGTTTAATGGAGATGCTTATACTGGAAAACTAAATAATTGGATCCGAAAGGTTGAAGTATATTGTCATGTTCAACAGATTGATGAAGAGGAAGTTAAAGTGCATCTAGATTCTCTTCGGTTGGAAGGCACCGCTCTCGTATGGTGGGAGAGAAAACTTCAGGACAAAAGTAAGTGTGGTAATCTTCTTTCCTCATGGTTGGAATTTAAATCAGCGATAAGGAAGAAATTTTATCCATTTGATTATTTACATGACAAACTTTAAGACAAAGTAAAGGTCAATCTGTATAAAGTTTCACGGAAGAATTTAGGAAGAAATCTCTTGCATTAAACATTCCTTTGGATTCTTATGAAACTTTAATGAAGTATATTGGCGCACTTCACAGTTATATTCATCATACTTTGCTATTTTTTAACCCCACCAGTCTTGACGAAGTTTGTGTGCAAGCCACTCACCTTGAGAACATGGGAAATCATGTTCAAGAAGATCCCACAAAGAAACCTTCCAATCTCCCACATAAGCAGTTTAAGAAGATTAAAAGGAAGGACAAAAATACCACCCCGGTAAAGAGAGAAAAAGGAAAACCATATTGCACTCATTGCAAGAAAAGTGGTCACGATGATGAACACTGTTGGAAACTATATCCAAAGAAGAGACCGAAGAAGTTCGATGGAAAGGGGAAGACAAAGACTATTGCTACAATGCAACAAGATATTGGTTCTGATTCAGGAGACAAAGGAAAGATCAGAACCGTTGGAGTACAACGTAAATATTCCCTTCATTCTAGTTCAAATTCCAATAATAAATCTCATGATGATGAAAGAAAGAGGAATGAATTATTTCATATAAGAGTTGTATCTAAATACACTAAGTTTATCCGGGTTCCCAAGTAAATGTGATATATGAAGCACTTATCAAAAATATGGGTGTGGAAACTAAATCACATCCAAATCTTTATCCTCTTGGTTGGGTATGTGATAAAGAAAAACTTAATGTCGCCAAGCAATGTAGGATCAGATTTTCTATTGCTTCAAAGTTTATTGATGAAGTGGATTTGGATGTTGTATCACTTGATATATGTGACATAGTGTTGGGGAGTCCTTATATTTATGATAGAAAAACAATCTTCTTTCGTCATGAAAACAAACATCACCTTACTAAGAGGGGAGTGGAATATATTGTTAGAGCCCACAAAATGAGGGTAAACACAACACTTGTTAGTGTAGGACAAATGAAGAGACTCATAAAATCTAATAAGAGATATGTACTCATGGTCGTAAGGGAGAAATATGTCGAAACATCCGACGCTTTCCAAGGATGTGATTCTTCTCATAAGAAATAATTAATTGATATTTTTTATAAATATGATGATATTTTCCAGGAACCAAATGGATTACCTCCTAAGAGGGAAATCCAACATGAAATACATCTTCAGCAGGATTCTCCTCTTCCCAATGTGGGCATGTACAAGATGTCAGTTGTAGAGATGACATAGATCAAGAAGCAGGTACAAGGCTTATTGGATCAAGGGGTCATCGTGCCTAGCTCATCTCCTTATGGTTCTCCGATCGTGATGGTGTCAAAGAAATATGGCACATGGCGAATGTGTGTCGATTATCAGGCCTTAAATAAAATCACGGTGAAAAATCGATACCCTCTTCCTCGTATAGATGATTTACTTGATCAATTAAAGAATGTTGTTTATTTCACTAAGTTGGATTTGCGTAGTGGATCCCATCAGATTAGGGTTGCAGAACAAGATGCATGGAAGACTGCCTTTAAAACCAAACATGGATTCTTTGAGTGGATAGTTATGCCATTTTGGCTTTGTAATGCTTTGAAAACTTTCATGTGTGTGATGAATGATGTATTCGGGCCATTTCTAGATGATTTTGTGATTGTATATTTAGACAACATTCTTATCTTTAGCGAGACTTGGGATGAACATGTAAGGAATGTAAAGCAAGTATTGGATACTTTGCAAAGGGAAAAGTTGTATGTAAAATTGTCCAAATGTGAATTTGGTAAGACTGCACTAGTGTACTTAGGTCATATTGTAGGAGGAGGACAATTGAAAATTGATCCTTCCAAGATTGATGTAATTCTAAATTGGCCTGAGCCCAAAAGTGTAATCGAAATATGAATCTTCTTAGGTTCAGTCCAATATTGGAGGAGATTCATTTCAAACTTCTCCTTAATAGAAACTCCTTTTCATGCCTTAACCAGTGTGAAGAACACTTTTCAGTGGGGAGGAAAGCAACAAAAAGATTTCGACACTTTGAAGGAAAAGATCATTACCACACCAATATTATCACTGCCAAATCTTCAACAGCCCTTCGAGATCGAAATAGATGCCAATGGATACGCCATGGGTGCAGTATTGAAGCAATATCGTAAGCCTATCTGTTACCACTCTGAAACTTTTAACCAAGCCATTGTTAACTATCCTACATATGATAAAGAGTTGTATGCATTAGTTCAAAGCATAAAGAAATCGAAGCACTACTTGTTAGGGAAGGAAACAATCATATATACAAATCATCAACCCTTACAGTATCTCCAAGCACAAACCAAACTGCAACAATCTCGACATTACAGATGGATGGGTTTCCTACAACAATTTCATTTGGTAATCAAGTACAAAAAGGGTACGAGTAACAAGGTAGTTGATATGCTTTCTAGACCTCCTATTGTTGCTTCTATTATTTTGAAGAATGCTTCTTTRTMTCATGATAGYTATGTGGAACAATATKCCATTGATGAAGATTTTAAAGAAGTWWATGAGAAGCTAACCCATGGTGCACAGGTAGAGAACTATTGTCTGCAGGGAAAACTAATCTACCATCTTGGAAAGATATGTATTCCTATAAGTGAATGAGTCCATGTAATACGAGAAGTTCAGACTTCTCTTATGTCTAGGCATTTTGGGGTAGGAAAAACTGTGGCTCATCTGCAGAGGTTTTGTTATTGGCCTCAGATGAAAGAAATTGTAACTAAATATGTAAAGAGGTGTGTGATGTGTTCTACTTGTAAGCCCACTAATAGAAAACTAGGGCTATACTCACCACTTCCTGTTCCATCCCATCCATGGGAAATTATCTCCATGGATTTTGTAAGGGGTTTACCAATGTTGAAAAGGGGTCATGACTATTTTTATGTTGTAGTGGATAGGTTCAACAAGATTTGTATCTTAATTCCATGTAAAAAGAAGATCACTATTGAGAAGACTGCTAATCTCTTCTTTCAATATGTTTGGGTTTGTTGGACACACCGACTACACTTAGAGGGGGGGGTTGAACAATGTAGGGCTCTTTTTCCAAAAAATTGCTTTCACAAACTTCTTAGTTAGCAATCACCATTTACTCATTACTTATTACTATCATTCATAACCAGTCAAATGTAAATATACATTAGCAACATATAGCAACACCATATATCATCAACAATTCATCATCACAAGGAGCACAAGGAACACAAGATGTATGTACAATTTTCTTTTTATTACGGACTACAATCCTTGAGGTTTTTCAGCAACAACTGAATAAAGTACAACTCTACAAGAGCACCAACTCTATAATGAAAGACTCAAATTACATCCTTAGAACCAACTGAGATGAGGAAACAATCCTCAACAGATGTCAATCTGTCAACAGGTACACGACCTATCGGTAGTGCAACACGTGTATGTACGTGCTCTACTAGTACTGCAGCCCGCGCATGTACACGGTCTGGCTTACTGCAACCTGTGTATGCTTTCAGAAACTAGGGTTTCTGAAACTTCATCTTTCTGGCCCTTCATACTCTTTCTCTTCTATTACATCCACTTCTAATCTTGTCACCGTACTATCTGAACTGTAACCAATCTCAACACATCTATGTTCTTCCACAACAAACTCATGCTCCTCAACCATACAATATGAATGCTACTTATCATGTATAAACAACTAGTATACTATAGAAATCATATCAGTACTAAATCATAAGAGTGTTTCTCACTCTATCATCCAACATAAACCACATCAAAACAACCATACCAAGAATGCCTTAATCATTCACTACACAATAAGCAAGAGTATCCATTGAGACAACAATGTAACCATACCAGGGTTTCTATGGCAGATCTGAGCCCATAGAATGCAGATCTGGAACCTGCTTCAGTCTTCAAGATCCTGTCATCAGCTCAATCACAAGTCTTCATGACTTCATCCACTGTATGTGCCCTGTTCTCAATCAGCCTGCGTATGTACGTGCCCTGACTCACTGCAGCCCACGTATACCTCATAAAATAGGGTTTCTGAACTTCCAAGACTTTTTCCGTCATGATATCAGACTTGCCGAAACTTTGATGTGTCCATGAGATCCTCCATATCTCATCTCTCTCAGAATAGATCTTCAACACATGCTCAAGATATGCACAAGAGATCTCACAAAAGATACAAAATATTCATTTCACAAGAGACCCTTGCCTCTTATTTATACTCTCTAAGTAGCCAGGTCACTTCTAGGTCACTTAACCTATTTTCCTCTTTTTAGGGTTAACCAATTTCCATAAATAGAAATTTCTCCAATTTAAATATTCCCCCTTGACTTTGTCACCTTACTTTATTATTTAAATAATCCTCCTTGACTTTGTCATTTTTCTTTACCATTTAAATAATAATTTCTTCTTTTCAAGCACTTTGACTTCTTTGACCTTTTGGGGCTTCAACCCTACATATGAGGGTCCTTCATCTTTGTAGGTCCATAAATCTCAAACCATGAGGAGTTATGCGACATTCCACATACCACCAAAAATGGCATGACAAACGCTAACCATCTAGGATAGTTTCACCAACAACTTTACTGATCTTCATCTAATTATTCCACATATAAGCATGGGTTCTCCAACCATACTTCTAGGATGAATCATCCATAAGCGTCTTCCCGTGAGTGATTTCACCATAAGGGGACCACTTTGGAGTTCATCCAATTGTGCACCTTATCAACCATGATAAGATAATAATGATTCATCTTTACATCAATTCAACAATGCATCATATACCAATGAAGCCACATCGATCCATCTTCATCTATGCATCATGTATCAATGAAAACTCATTGATCCATCTTCATCAATATGCTATGATAAGATATGTATACATAAAACCTTTGACCTTTGAGATCATTCAATCAACCTTTGGCATCAATCAATTCCTTGACATCAATCCTTTGACAACAATCAATCACTTGACATCAATCAATCACTTGACATCAATCCTTTGACATCAATTAATTAAACCTTTGGCATCAATCAATTCCTTGACATCAATCAATCACTTGACATCAATCCTTTGACATCAATTAATTAAAACTTTGGCATCAATGACAACATGATCCAACAATATCCCCCTTTGGCATTGATGGCAATACCAACATTGATGTCAACACCAATCATAGATGTCAACATGTAGACAAGGCATGCTCTACATCAATAGTCATATATCAATATGACTATCTCTCCACATCAATAATCATCAATCACATCAACTGACTATCTCTCCCCCTTTGACATCAATGGAAAAGGGTCATTATCCCCTTGGGGCTGCTCCCCCTTTGATTATCTCTCCCCCTGTTTGAATGCCTTTGATATTCCTCTGAATAATCTCTCCCCTTTTGAACAAGGGATCTTAATTTGATGTAATTCTGAATATATATCACTCATGTCCCCCCTGTGACCATTTCTCCCCCTGGAACTATGCCTCTGTGCTCTTTCTTCAAATATAGGGCTCTTTCCTAGTATGCATCTGATAAATATCTCCTCCTAGAATCATGGGAAGAAGAATGAATCCCCCTATGGGCATGTCTCTCCCTATCTTCTCTGCAATATGAACAATATGCTTCTGCTTCAAATGTTGTTGCTCAACTGGATCATAGAACAACCATACTTTCTATGAAAATCCTTGGACCTATCCCCATACCATGAAACAAAAGATATGTCAACAATGAAATAGAGAATTATGAATAGAACATCAACCAAGTACATCATGTACTAAATTGTGTGCCCATAGTATGCTAATCATATGCCTCTATCAACATGCCAACCATGTGCATCTACGAATGGTATGTCTCCACCATGAACCAAAAAGCATGAATCTCAATCAATTAAGTGTCTCAACTATATCATCCAAACATATACCATCTATGAGTGTACCAAACATGCACACCAACATGTATCACTACATGCACCAAGCAAGTACATCAACCATGCACCACAACAAAATTAAATGTATGTATGCCAAATCCACCATAAAACATGTGCCGATCAACCTGCTAGTAGGTGCTTCTACCAATGTACTAGAAGTGTACCAATCATACATCAACTCATCAATGATGTACAACATGATCACCTCATAAAATCACCAACTAAATGTCCCAATATGTATTCCAACCATATGCCAAAAGCATGCACAAAGATATCCAACAAAAATGCTTCAATAATACATCATAAGATATATCAATGAAACTCAAAATATGTACCAGCCATGTACCCCAACAGATCAGCCTCAATCCTCCTTTTACTACAACAAATGCTAAGCATCCAACAATACATGTACTAGTAGTGTGCTTCAATAGATCAATGACATCTCTAGCTAGCATCATCAAGACATATCACATAACCAAGGTGCCATAACTTCACTATCATAACCAATATTGTTCTTCAACAGAAAATGCCTCAATCCATACTCATGGGTTATTGCCATGCATCCAATATGGAATTTTATTTTATATCATCACCTTACATAATCCAATATATAATCATGAAAACTTGCAACAAACAATGTCAAAACTTGCAACAAGCTATGTCAGACCCTGCATCACAGAGTTATACCATCACATCAAGCTACAACCAATGTGCATAGCCCATTTCCATAGGCTTTACCACATATACGCGGCCTACTGCACAGATAGCTTACGTATGTACGCGACCTATTCAAGGTCAGCTTGCATATGTACGCGACTGATACCACTGCCACTCGCGTATGCTTTAGTAGATGACACACTTGAGCTTCCCTCAAGGCTTCCATTCTGCTCTGGTTGTTCAGTCTTCTTCACCCACTTTTGAAGGTGTCCTTGCTTCTTAGAACTTGAGCTCTAAGCTTCCATCTTTTCAAATATGTCTCCCTTTCTTACTTCATTCCTTATTCTAGTCATGATATATGAATTCCTCATCATGGATCTTCTCCTTGTGTTCCAACAATCTTGGGATTTGTGACCAAATCCACTACAACTGTAGCATCTCATACAATTAACATCAATTTGTCCTACTTGATCACATCTCCAACACCTTATGGGGCTATGAAATCTTCCATTATTTCTCCTTTCATAAGATCTACATTCCAAAGCTTTGTGACCATATTCATTACATACCTTTGTGAAAAGCACGTTCATACCTTTGCTTTGGTGTCCATCTTCTTTGAGGTGTAAGGATGGCTTCTTGATGTCTTCCTTTCTTTTTTCTTTTGAAATTTTCTTTGCCTTGTGTAGGTGGTTGACTTGCAACATTATCTTCATCCTTTGAGAGTGAGGAATTTACCTCATGCTTTTTTGAGGTGCTTGCTTCAACATGTGTAGCTTCTCTCTTGTTTCCAAGACCTGATTTATCATTTGGTGATATTTGACTTTCCAAGATCTCATTCAAGATTAGTGAGCTATTCAAGAATTTGTTTGACTTTTCTACTTTATTTCTAAGATCAACAACTTTATCTTCTAACTTATGACATGACTCTTCCTTTTCATTTACTTGATTCTTCAATAGTTCCTCTACCCTTTTGGCTTCTTCAATTTGGGTCTTGAGATGAACAATAATTTCAAAACTTTTGCTAATCTCATCATCTACCTTTTTATCTTCTTTTTCATTCTTTGGTCTTGTGATCGCTTCTTCCTTTTATTTTAATTGAGTCTTACTATCCTCTTCTTGTTCTTTGAGTATTTCCTTCAACTTCAAGATGTGCCTTTGACTCTTCTTAAGAAATTTTTTAGTGTTATCCGAAAGATAGCCATAGTCTATATAATAGTGGTCATTGCTATACTCATATAGCTCTCTTTCAACTTTCTCTTTAAGCTCTGATAGCTTTTATTCTACTTCTTCCATGGGATAATAAACAATTGATTCTATACAAACTATTTCTAGATTTTCTTCTTCACTTGTAGAGAAAAATCAACATCATCACATTTTGAATCAAGGGTTTGTGGATATTCTTTACCTTCATTTGAAATGTCTTCAAGATATTCCTTTTTTCCAACACAATCACATGATTCTTTATCTTTAATTGAAATTCCTTCAAGATCATCACATATATAAATAATGCAATCAAGAGTTTTTGGAGATTCTTTACCTTCATTGATCTTGATGGGTTTGTTTTCAATATTTCCCTTTTTGCTTTGATATGTCTCCTCTAGCTTTATCCATAGATCCTTGTCGGAAGTGCATTGTCCCATGCTCTCTTTGATAGGGCTTGAAATTCCACTAAGAATGGTCTTGAGAGCCAATGCATCATTCTTGTTTCCTTCCCTTTGAGCTGAAAACTTTGACGTGTTCTTTAAGGAAACTGATCCACCAATGGCTACCTTCCAAATATCTGCTCCCATCTCTTTCAAATGCACTCTCATTTCTATTCTCCAAGTAGAATAGTTTTCCTCATCAAGGATTGGAACTTCACCATCCATTTGTGTGTCTATGGATCTCCTCCAAGCTTGTTAAGGCTTATAGTGAAGGCCCGCTCTGATACCAATTGTTGGACACACCGACTACACTTAGAGGCGGGGAGGTGAACAATGTAGGGATATTTTTCCCAAAACTTCCCTTTCACAAAATTCTTAGTTAGAAATCACCATTTACTCATTACTTATTTCTGCCATTCATAACTAGTCAAATGTAAATATACATCAACAACATATAACAACAACATATATCATCAACAAGTCATCATCACAAGGAGCACAAGGAACACAAGATGTATGTAAAATTTTCTTTTTATTACGGACTACAATCCTTGGGTTTTTCAGCAACAACTAAATAGAGTACAACTCTACAAGAGCACCAACTCTATAATGCAAGACTCAACTTACATCCTCAACACCAACTGAGATGAGGAAACAATCCTCAACAAATGTCAATATGTCAACATGTATGCAACCTGTCGGTAGTGAAACACACCTATGTACATGCACTACCAGTAGTGCAGTCCACGTATGTATGTGGTCTGGCTTACTGCAGCTTGCGTATGCTTTCAGAAACTAGGGTTTCTGAAAATTCATCTTTTTGGCCCTTCATACTCTTTCTCTTCTATCACATCCACTTATGATCTTGTCACTGTACTATCTGAACCATAACCAATCTCAACACATCTATGTTCTTCCACAACAAACTCATGCTCCTTAACCATACAATATGAATACTACTCATCATGTATAAACAACTAGTATACTATAACAATCATATCATTACTGAATCATAAGAGTGCTGCTCACTCTATCAGCCAACATAAACCACATCACAACAACCATACCAAGAATTCCTTAAGCATTCACTACACAATAAGCAAGAGTATCCATTGAGACAACAATGTGACCATACCAGGGTTTCTATGGCAGATCTGAGCCCATAGAATGCATATTTGGAACCTCCTTCAGTCTTCAAGATCTTGTCATCAACTCAATCACAAGTCTTCATGACTTCATCCACTGTACTTTCCCTATCCTCAATCAACCTGTGTATGTACACGCCCTGGCTCACTGTAGCCCGGGTATACCTTAGAAACTAGGGTATCTGAACTTCCAAGACTTTTGTCGTCATGATCTCAAACTTGCCAAAACTTTGATGCATCCATGAGATCCTCCAGGTCTCCTCTCTTTTAGAATATATCTTCAACACATGCTCAAGAGATGCAGAAGATATCTCACAAAAGATACAAAAGATTCATTTCACAAGAGACCCTTGCCTTTTGTTTATACTCTCCAAGTAGCTAGGTCACTTCTAGGTCACTTAACCTATTTTCCTCTTTTTAGGGATAACCACTTTCCATAAATAGAAAGTTCTCCAATTTAAATATTCCTCCTTGACTTTGTCACCTTACTTTATTATTTAATGTATCCTCCTTGATTTTGTCATTTTTATTTACCATTTAAATAATAATTTCTTCTTTTCAAGCACTTTGACTTCTTTGACCTTTTGGGGCTTCAATCCTACATATGAGGGTCCTTCATCTTCGTAGGGCCATAACTCTCAAACCATGAGGAGTTATGTGACAATCCACATACCACCGGAAATGGCATGGAAATAACTAACCATCTAGGACAGTTTCACCAACAACTTTACTAATCTTCATCTCATTATTCCACATATAAGCATGGGTTCTCCAACCATACTTCTAGGATGAATCATCCATAAAGCGTCTTCCCGTGAGGGATTTCACCATAAGGGGACCACTTTGGAGTTCATCCAATTGTGCACCTTTGACATCAATCAATCACTTACATCAATCCTTTGACATCAATTAATGAAACCTTTGGCATCAATGACAACATGATCCAACAAGGTTCACTTTGGGTTACCCACATCCATTATCTTAGATCGAGAAACTCGGTTCCTTGGGGATTTATGGAAAAGTTTGTGGAGAATGAATTACACCAAGTTGAAGAGGAGCACTAATTTCCATTCACAGACTGACGGATAGAAATAGGTTGTTAACCGAACAATGGTACTTTTTCTTTGAGGCTATTGCAACAAGAATCCCAATTTATGGGATGAACATATACCCTATGTACAACATGCTTACAATCGAGCCTTACATTCCTCCACTCAATGTTCGCCTTTTGAGACATGTTTTGGGTATTTACCTAAAGTTCCTTTGGGCTTGATGTATGGGAGAGATGCCGATTCAAATGAAGAAATAAGTGAAGACAAAGCCCGCAAGTTTATCCTTTGGATCCATTAGGTACACCAAGCAGTAAGGGAACAGTTGGAGAAAATTCAAGCACAATATAAAGCTCGACATGAAAAACATAGGGTTGATCATTAGTTCCAGGTTGGAGACCAGGTATGGATTCACATCAGCAAGGAAAGATTGAAGGTTGAAGGCAAGAAACTCAATCCCATCCGTTATGGACCCTTCACTATTTTGGAGAAAAGTGGTACCAATGCTTTTCGTCTAGATATTCCACCTTATATGCAAATCTACTCAGTTGTAAATGTGGAGAACTTGAAACTTTTTTAGCCTCCCATGATCATGGATTAGGGTGAGAAAGTTTCAATACCTTCAATTGATGAGTTTTCTCCTGAGTACTTGGATGAGTTAAAATAAGATATCATCTTGGATAGAAGGATGAGGACTTCACACATGGGTAATGTTGATTATCTTCGATTAGGCTTAAAGGGCACACATCCAAGCAAGGAAAAGTGGATTGAGAAGGACAAGGTGAGGGAATTCTTCCCTCACTTATCTATTGATTGATGAAAGCTTTTGGTGGTCCAAAAAGCTCTCAGTGGGAAAGCATGATCCAAAAAGTATCCAGAGAAGACTAAGGACAACTCATAATTCACATAAGCAACTTAGGAAGCTCAGACTGGCCTCAGCAGAGAGAGAAAGGGAAAAAATTCAAAATCCTAAAAAATCAGTGAAATTGGCATCATCGCAAAGAGCTCGTCACAAGATTTCCAACGGCGTAAACAGATCGTTAAACATAGTTACGGATTGAAAAATATTCACGGTCAAAGTTTTGGTCAACCTAGCCCAGTTAGCAGGGATGAGTCAACATTCATACTGCTAACATCAACATCAGTATGGATAACATCAATGTTCGTACAATGTATGTGACACATGCATAGGGTGACACGTGTCATGTTGATGTCATCATGATGTTAGCATGGTGACATGGCAGCATTAGATGCTGCGACATGTCACTCGTTTTTGGCATTTTCGGGTCAATCCGTGGACCAATGAGGAAGTGCCATGCGACAGACTATATGGAACGTGGCAGTTGATGTGGCAGGTGACTGTGAAATTATATAGCATGGGTCAATGGTTGGCTGCCATGTGGCCTAGTCATGGGATGCCATGTGGTAGTGATGTAAGTTTTAAACCTATGAAGTAAAGTAATGCATACTTATTCTTAAGAAAAACATAAATTAATCAATGGATCATACACATAGTACATAGAGATTTACACTGGAAACCCTTAACCGGGAGAAAACCAACCTTCCTTGGTGTTTCACCTTTCAACTCTTCATTGTATTAATTTCACCATTCACCATACAATATATACAATGTTTTAGGTATTTTGTAGCTACCAAAACCGTAATCCCTTAATCTGGAATTAATTTAGGAAGTTGGGATCATCAGACACAGTTGTTGAATTTGACATGCCCACACACACACATGCCAAGAATATAAAACATAACCAACATTCTCCCACTTGTTGTTTTCTTTGCATACATGGGTTCACAGGATTACATAGTCAACAATCCAGTGCAACAATGCCCATTGTTACTTTACATCAAGAGAACTTCTTTGTTCTCATAGACTTTGTCAATGAATCTGCAACATTCTTCAAAGTGTCAACCTTTTCCAACAACACCTTCTTTTCTTAAACCATGTCTCTCACAAAGTGATACTGAACATCAATATGATTTGTCTGTGAATGATAAGCATGGTTATTTTCCATGAAGATTTCCCTCTGTTTTTCATACTCTAATCTCACTACTTTTTGTACCAACCCAATACCTGAACACAATCTATGTAACCATACTGCTTCCTTGCTTGCATGAGTGGCTGCCATGTATTCAACTTCTGTAGTTGAGAGTGCCACTACAACCTGTCTTTTGCTCATCCAA
>ML800992.1:144800-156208 GCA_009831015.1 Picea engelmannii
ATCTATATTTATATTTAGATCTCCCCCCTGAAGACTTACCAAGATAACTGTCTTGGGTACGACCTCTTACAAATAAAGCATCTGTGCTCTGACTATCCATGCTTTTCCACCTCATCTCTTTAGATAATAAGGAGGCAACTACATCCTCATACTTTAATGTAGATTGAGAGGTACTGCCAATTGATACAACCAGATTATCCCAAGAGTCTGGCAGAGAACATAACAAAGTAATACAATTATCTTCTTCTGCAATCGTAATATTAACAAACACTAGTTGACTTACGAGATTATTAGAGGCATTTAGATGTTCTATCACAGAATCTCCATCTTCCATCCTAAGATGATACAACTTCTTTCAAAGAAACAACTTGTTTACTAGGGACTTTGATTGATACAAATTCCCTAACTTATCCCATAGTTGCCTGGCCGTAGATTCTCCCGAGACATTCAACCACACCAAATCTGCCTGGCAGAGTCGAATAGTACTCCTTGCTCTTCTGTCCAACTTCTCCCAATATTCCTTCAACATACCAGTGAGTGGTGTACTAGTAGTTTGTGTACTAGTAGGTTGTGTACCAATAGACTGTGTGCCAGTCGACTGTGTACTAGTAGGCTGTGTACCAAGATCCATAAGGATCCATTGTTCTTTGTCTATAAGAAGATCCTCCATCTTGAGCTTCCATAGCTCAAAGTTTTTACCATTGAACTTCTCTATCTCGATTATAGAAGAGCTCACCATTTCTCTTTCTACATTCGAATCACCACTGCAAAAGATACCACTAAAACCAGATTTATCACAGAGCCAAGATAAACTTGATCTATCAAGACCAATCCAAACCCTCGGCAACAAAGGCATCCGCCTGAAGCCAAAAACGAGTTTTGATACCACATGTAAGTTTTAAACCTGTGAAGTAAAGCAATGCATACATTTTCTTAAGCAAAACATAAATTAATCAATGGCTCATACACATAGTACACAAATATTTACGCTGGAAACCCTTAACCGAGATAAAACCAGCCTTCCTTGGTGCCACACCTTTCGACTCTTCATTGTATTAATTTCACCATTCACCATACAAATTATATTAAAATGTATAAACCTAGGCTAATCTTACTAGTCCTTAATATGCAAAATGTAAAATGTTTGGCGATACTTTTGTAAAAATATTCAATTTTCTAAGGATTTCATATAGTTTCTATAAAATTTTAGCGATTTTTAAGGTAAAATAATTTTATTCCATGGAATTTGGGCGAATTGTTTTTAGAAAAAAGGGAAATTGACGAATCTTTTTTTGGGAAAAACCATGGAAAATTAGCCCATTTGTGAAATTTAGCCACTAAAATCATCTATGCATACAATATATACAATGTTTTAGGTATTTTGTAGCTACCAAAACCCTAATCCCTTAATCCAGGATTAATTTAGAAAACCGCTAAAAATAGAAAAATACGGTAACATAGCAAAAACCGCCCAAAAACAAAATTTGGGGCGCTGCCTTGAACGCTGTGCGTAACCAAGGGGGGGAAAACCTGGCCCCCCCTGGGACCCCCCCAGGAAAGCGCCCGGTGTAGACGACACTAGAAGCGAAGGAAGTTAGGATAGTCAAACACAGTTGTTGAATCTGACGCGCCCACACACACACATGAAAAGAATATAACACATATCCAACAAGTGGGCAAATGCCCAATGAGGGCAAAAAACCAAAATTTCAAAAATAAAAAAGGGGTCCACCAAATCTGGTAAAGTCCAACCAAATTTAGCGACCAAACTACAACTCCGACAAATCTACACAACGCTCCAAATTTGGAAACAATTCCAAACACACACACACACACACACACACACACACACACACACACACACATATATATATATAACTATAACCCAAAATGGGAGGCCCGCAAGCTTGACTCCGGGACCTCCCCCTATCCAATGACTTACAATAGCATCTGCCAACTGTTGGGCCAATAGACTCTGTTGGTTAGTCCGCCCAACATTTCACTTAAATGCTGAGTTTTCCCATAGATGGGAAGATGGCGCTCGATGGTACGGACAAACACAATTTCCAAGACGCAGTACAAAGAATTAATTGCAAGGAGAAGGCATGAAAACCGAGACGAGATTTCTCAAGGGCCTAGGAGTGCCATAGTTGGATTGAGGCATGGAGATAATTATTTTTGGGTAATTCGACACCACAAATTCAATGGTGATGTCCATTTTCTGATCCGAGCAAAGCTTCTGCAGCTTAATTCCATAATGAGGTATACTTATGTATTTTTCCAAATTCTTTTGCTAAGTTAATAAAAAGGCCTACCCATTTGAGAGCAGGACCCGAAGACGTAGTCCACCAGGGACGAACTCCGTTATCAAKTTTTTGTGTTCAGATTTGATGCTTATGTCTCTTCATTATTGAGATTTTCCTTCTTTATGGTGCATTTTAATTTCTGCTGATTTAATACAATTCTTTATAAGTCACTTCGATGAAAAGATCCCRGATCATAGAAATACTACGTTTGGGCCATTCACCAGGGACGATTTTAAGGATGGAAATTTATTTTAAAATGTAGAAACCTTGGCGAATCTTACTAATCCTTCATATGTCAACTATAAATGTTTGGCGATATTTTTGTAAAATTATTCAAATTTCTAATTATTTATATAGTTTTTATAAATTTTTTGCGATTTTTAAGGTAAAATAATTTTATCCTATAGAATTTGAGCGAATCATTTTTAAAATAGCGAATCTCGTTTTTGGAAAAAACATGGAAAATTAGCCCATGAGCGAAATTTAGCCCCTAAAATCATCCCTGCCATTCACCACTAGGAAATCCCCATGAGTGAATGTATAATCCTCCCTTGGTCAAATTGACATGACCAATCTGGGAGAATGTTTGCATGATGCTGCTAAATGGAGAACCATCAACATTTTGGGCCATTCACCACTAGCATAGCCGCGTGAGTGAATGTATCATCCTCCCTTGGTCAAATCAATATGACCAATCTTGGAGAAATTCTTCTCGATGCTGAAACATCAACACTTCCTCTCAGCGAGGGAGACATTATGCATCACACCAATCTTGTCTCTGAAGTATTCAAACTTCAATCTAGACAGAGGCTTGGTGAGGATGTCTGCAATATGCTCATTTGTGGATATGTACTGGATCTTCACCACTCCCTTCAACACCATGTCTTGGATGAAGTGATATTTGATCTCAACATGCTTTGAATTGTCGTTAAATACTAGATTTTCTGAAATCTTGACAAAAATTTTATTATCACAATGTATCGAGGTCGTCTCTAACTCCTAATCAAATAGTCATGCAAGAAGCTTCCAAAGCTATACTAATTTACAACTTGCAACATTGGCTGTGATATACTCTGCCTCTGCAGTACTGAGTGCTACAAAATTTTTCTTCTTGATAATCCAAGATTTCATAGCTGATCATAATCTGAAGCAACACCCCAAGGCGCTATTTCTGTCCACTGCACTCCTTGCCCAGTCAGAATCAATATATCTCTGTAGCCTCACTTCACCACTTAAGACATGTCTCATACCATATCTAACTGTACCATGCAGGTACCTCAACACATGCTTTACTATAACCCAATGGAAGTGCCTCGACTCAACCATAAACTGGCTCAGGGAGCTCACTGCAAAGAAAATATCTGGCTTGGTGTTAACCAAGAGCATCAAGGATCCAATTGACTGCATGTACATAGTGGGATCCACCAAATTTGAATTTGAAGTGGAATCGCTCAAATTATTCATATTTTTCATCATAGGTCTAGCCATGGACTCACAGTCTATCATACCAAATCTTCTCAAGATCTCAACTGTGTACTTCCCTTGTCCAAGGAAAATATTGCCTAGTCTCTGGCACACCTCTAATCCCAAGAAACAATGCATCAAGCCAAGATCCCTCATTTCAAAATCCAAGGCTAACTCCCTTTGTCACTAAATCAAACCCTGTTGTCTAGTCTGCCTCACTGTCTGCTCCCTCTGTGATTGATGAAAATCCCATACCCTAGTCATCCTGATTGGCTACCTCCTTTGTCACTATAGAAAAACCTACTGAAACAAATGGATCCTCCCTAGAGGTCTCACATCTCCTAGAAGCCTCCTACCTATGAAGCTTCCATCTAGCCTCCTCAACTCATGACACTTGTTTTTCAGTCTTGGGAGATGTATCTCTCGCACCTAAACCTGAGGGGGAACTCCCTTTGCAGATCTCCCTTTGATCCAACTAACTCTCTATGAGATCAGGCTCACTCTAGGTCCACATGCTCCCTCTGAAACCTGACTCCCTCTAAGTCTGTACAATCTCTAGAGCTATATTCTCCCTCTGCATCTACTGACCTCCTCTAAAGTCTGATCTCCAATGAATTGTCATGGGAGGTTGCTCCTCCCTAATGGATCCTGAGGGCTGACTCGCTCTGAGCTGGTATTTGGTGGGGCTACCTGCCTCACCACTGGTGGAGCCACTTGCTCCTCCTCATAACTTGAAGGTTTGGAATCAATGATGTGACTCCATGTAACTCAAGAATCTTTGTGGTCATTTTATCTCTCTGAAAGTATCACTGGGATCTGCATGCCTCTTTGCATCATGCAAAGTGTGACAAAGCCAAGCTGGCCTCTTCCTGGTCACTACAACATCTCTAGGTAGATCCACTGGCCATGCTGGCTCTACTGAATTCTCTTGATAGTATGAAGGATGAATAAATGGACTAGAGGGATCTGTACGGTCATCCTTTGGAGCCTCCTTCTACTCACTATCAATATCCATATGAGACTCTCTATATCCCACAAAATTACCCTTCTTTCCAGAAGGTTCTAAATTCATCCTCTTCTCCTTTAGTACATGGATGTATAAGAGCATGTACACAACCTCTTGTCTGGACAGTCTGCTCCATGTATCTAACTAGAGACCATTTGACATATTTCCACTTGCAACCATAAATATAGCTTCTTCTCAGAGCTATCACCTATGACATTCCTAGAACAAGAACAAGAACAAGAACAACACCCCTCTGGTGTTTTGACTAATCATTCCTACACGATAACCTTCCCAGAACAAGAACAAGAACAAAAGAAAAGAACAAAAAATTTCTCGTGTTGTGACCAATCATTCCTCCACGAGTAACCTGCCTGAAACAAGAGCCAAAAACAAAATAAAAATTGAAGAATGTCAACAAGCCCGAAACCCTAATATTTCAACCTTGACCAAATGTCAATCTGAGAGCACTAGTAGATGCACTAGGGAAAGGTAATATTCTCTATGGTAAAATTTGTCTCAATGTTGTCCAATAAATGCTCAATGAGATTGACAAGTGTAGGTATGTGCAAAGACAAATTTCATGTGCAACACCAAAAAAATTGTGCAGTGGCAGATTTCAACAAAGCTGTTATACCATGTTGAATTTTCTAATTTCCAGATCTGATAATTATTTTATTATGATTTTAGATATAATTTGATGCCACTGTTATCATAGAATAATTATAGACTAAAAATCTCAACTAAAATAAAGCTGCAACACAAATAAAAGAATCATAGAAAGATAGACATGCACAATAGACACAATATTTTTACCCTGGGAAACCCAACCTTGGGAGAAAACCCAACCTTGGGAGAAAACCCAACAACTTTTCTTAAGAAGAATTCAAGCCAGAAAATACATAACCATAAAATGAAGAACCCATCATATATAAGGTTGTGTGCTAGCATGAGGAAGATCCATCAAGGCTAGCAAACCACTAGAAAAATATATCACACCACCAAATTTTTTTCAACTTGCAACTACAACTGCAACTATAACCGATAACTGCAACTGGAAACTGTAACTGCAATTACAACTGTAATTGGTAACTGCAACTACAACTAGAAACTACAACTGCAACTGGGACTTGCACACTTGCTAAGGAGAGATTTTGAGTGATGTGATAATGAAATGATCGAGTCTTTATTTATGGTAATGTGAGTCACCTTTATTTACTTGTGGGTCCGACTTCTTCTTTTGTCCAAAATAATTCATTTAATGCTTTTCTAGGGTTTCTTTAATATTTTAATGGTCTTCAACTTATCTTCTTGGCTTTCTTCTTTTACAAGAAAATTTTCCCATGAGCCATGTTGATGTATCATCTCCTCACAAGCACGTCTAATTAATATAGGGCTCTAAGGTTGAGAAAACCCACCAAGAAGCCCCTCATCACATGAGGTCTCTTGGGCCTACTTCTTCAAAATTAGACTGGACTTGTAAACAAGTCAAACCTATCTTACAAAAATTAGATCACTCCATCCTGGAGAATGCAATGTGAAAGCATATATCATCTCGAGTCTTTATCACTCATCAAATCAACACAACCAAGGAGAAATCATACACCTGGACCATAAACCACTAGCAAATCCCTGTGAGTGAATGTATCATTTTCCCTTAGTAAAATAAACATGACCAATCTGGGAGAATGTCTGACCAATGATGCATCTCGATTCTTTATCATGTCTATTCAAATCAATATGAATAAGGAGAAAGACTACGCCTAGGCCATTCACCACTAACAAATCCCCGTGAGTGAATGTATCATTCTCCCTTGGTCAAATCAACATGATTAATCTGGGAGAATGTCTGCCCGATGTTGCTAACTGGAGAACCATCAACATCCTGGGAAATTCACCACTAGCATAGCCCCATGAGTGAATATATCACCCTCCCTTGGTGAAATCAACATGAACAACCTAGGAGAAATTCTACCCAATGCCTAACCTCTCATCTCTTTTTTTTATTTTATCTTGAGGGTTGTTATGAAAAAACTCATCTGCTATGGATAGGGTTTCTGGTACTTCTCTTTAAGTTGATTCTTGGATCTTGCAACTTCCAAAATAAAACCTACTTTGATAGCAATATGATTTGTAAACTGCTATGGATATTCCACTGGATAATTTGTCACAACAGATCTGATAAACAAAACTGAAATCTACACTATGAAGGTTAAATTCCTTAGATTCTAGAATATTTAGTTACTGATTTTCTACTTATGCAAGAAATAGATAAAATGCAGAAAATAGAGAACATGGAAATACAATCACATACCATCCACAAAATAACACAAATATTTGCTCTGGGAAACCCTTATAGGAGAAAACCCAACTATAAGGTGAGGTTGCTATGCTCTGTTTTCTCTAGTATGGAAATAATTCAAGTTTAAAAGAGAAGGCACTTTCTTTGAAGTTATCTGAGACTTGTGGCCTGTTAGGTTGCTAAAGAACATTAACCCCCTCTATTATTCTCTCTAATTTCCCACTCCTAGTTGTTCGTCTTTGCTATGGAACAAAAGACAATAACATAGAATGGAACCCCTTCTCCTTGTAGTGGCCTGGTATTTAACATAGCCCGACAGTCGTCTAGGGTTAGGGTTTTGACTTCCTCAACCTTGAATTGTGATAAGGTTTTGGAACTTATAGATTCTTCTCGAAAGTCCTCACGTGGATAGCCCCATATGCATGAGTAACGGAGGTTGACATGGAATCCTCTCATACTATGGTGGTCAATATGAAGGTCAACTTGCGGGATGCATAACTTTTTCATACGAGCTTCGATTGATGCATGGTCTGCATTGTTGGAAATGTATCTAAGTGTATAACACCCTTAAGGGGGTGGTTGCAAGTTTTAGATAGTAGAACCCCAAAAACGATGTTTATGTCTCAAAATGGCTCTGGATTGTTTCGGACCCCAATTTCCCAAGCTGGGACCTGCAACTAAAATGATCCTGCAAGTTGATTCCTCGAATTTTTTCCACTCTGAAAGCATTGAGATAGATGAAAAATAATATAATGATCCAATCCAGATCAAGTTTTAGTGGGGGTTGGATCCACTATTCCTTGTGGTAATAACTAAATGACCTCCCTCTTCTCCAAATCACCACTAGTGTGCATAAATTGTTTGATGATTCCTCACAAGTAAAGCACGTCCATTCACTCACCTTCCCAAACTTGCTCAAATGCATTTTTAAATAGATTAATCCACTAAAATTGGCACTTTATCCATTATGTAACCTAACACTTGTCACATGGAGGAATTCCTCTTACTGAGGTTTTTCCATATAAGCCTGAAATCAAGCAAAATGATGCAAGGTGTAAGAATGTGTGGAAGAGAAAACATTGGTTGCAAATTTCATTTTCTCATGATGGGAGCTATAGTCAATTTTGAATAATGAAAATTCAGCCATAAGTTAGCCTTGGGATGACTTAGTCTTCCTTAGAGGATTTCTCGAATAAATGAGTATATTCAGAGAATTTAGCACTGTGAATATGAGGACAAAGTTTCTCTATAAAAACTACATCAAAAAATTTCTCCCTTTGTGATGCATTCTAGTGCTTAAATCTGAGACAAATGTTTTTCGTGCCCAAACTTAGAAAATCTTGTCTCAATTCTAGATTTTGAGGAGCGAAACTCGATAACTGAGCATGCGAGCATGGTTTAAGTTCAATTTTTTTTTCTTCTGTGTGCTCTACCTAGGGCCAAATGAAGCATGTCATATATAGCCCCTAGCTTCATCAATGATTTCCTAAAACCATTTCTTGATAATTTGGTAGGTTGGTGAAGGAGAACTTTCCAGTTGATGTTTACATAGAAAAATGCCCAATAAAACACATGCTTCCTTGGTTTCCTAAACTCATATTGATCTATCTCTTGCATATAAAATCAAAATGATGATTTATTAGATAAATTCATAGAATACACAAGGGGCTTTCCAATTATTGCTTGCATGTAAGCTTTTGATGCCTTTCTGTCGTACCTTTTTTAACAAAATGGGAAATTGGGCACTCTATCATGATTTTTTAATCTTTGCATTTTTTTACTTTGTTACCCCCTTTAACCCAGGGGTAACTAGAGGAGATCATTCTTGCTGATCCACATTGCATAAAGTGATCCTAGAGATGATGATCAACATTCTCCATGGAAAACAACCCCTTAGATGCCTCTTCCTTATCATTGCTCAACTCACTCACTTGATAAACATACTCATCTAATGATGGTGGTCCAACACACATGAGGTATATTATCCATTGTTTCATACAAAGTGTTCCATTTAATGTATTTGGTATTTAGGTAAGGATCATGGGTTGAAGTCAGATAATGAATCATGATGCTTGGAAGTTATGATATTTTCCTTATTTCACCTTGGTGGCCATCATATGTATTCTAGTCAAGTGTTGTCACTCTTTGGGAAAAGGGGCACTACTGGGAAGGCTTGATAAGGGTATCATATCCATACCTTTCTATACTTAACACATTCCATCTATTTTCATTTCGTTGTCTTATATTTTGGGAATGGTTATATGTATCCCAAAAAGGTTCGTACTTCATTTTCCTATGAGAAGAAGGGGCTTGAATTCTCGAGGTTGATGTAGTTGTAAGAAATAATAGAAATACCATGTTATAAATTCAAAATTGAAAAGAATAATAAAATTATATAAATGATAAATCGAAATCCAGGCAAGCTTGAGCTCTTCCCCCTCGCTATGAGGCCATCTCCCCAAGTCCTAATGCATTGAATAGATAAAGAAAGGACTTTATTGAATTATTCTGGTGTAATAAATGCATAAACCTGAAAGGGGGCTTGCAATGCAAAATAATGAATATTAAAAGCAAGATAGATCATAGGCTGGAAAGAAACAATGTTGAGGAAAGGGTAACTCAATGCACTAAGCACTCCCTCTACAAGGGCGCTCATGGAGATGAACATCACACATGGCCTTGCATGTCAATGACACCATGACCATGAAGTAAACCCCATGTCATACCACTTACTCACACTTACAAGTTATTTGGTTTCCTGGGAAATACTCCTCTACTTGGGTATTGACACACCTAATAGGGTTCAATGATGGTCCTACCATACTTAAACTTGGAAAATTGCATAAATTCATAAGGTAGTGTGAAGTTTGAAGAAGATACCACAGTGAATTACTTACATGGCTATTGCATTAAGATGTAACTCAATTTTTACAATTCTCATGACTCTTGTATCCATGGTGGTTGATCTCACTTGATTCATTGAGCCCATGCTTGATGATGCACCCTTTGACATGATCCTTTGGCGGATGTTGGTGATGCTTTCATGTGCACTTCATGGAGTATGTTGTTATTATCAAACACCTTAAAAATGATAAAAAATCAATGAATACAATCCACTTTGAGGGGGAAACCTCGTTTTACAATATATCCAATTCATAATACAATATGAGATGAGATGAGATGATCTTAAGACTAGGTCTCCTTGGTATATATATGAGACAAAGGGTACAATTATATGAAAGGGTACCATGAAGGGTTGTAACCGACTTACAATTATAATACTATAAATGTAATAATTCAATATATAGGGCTTAATAAGGGATTTTACACATAAAATGGGGCTTTGTATAGGTTTTGACATGCTCCTCCCCTTCATACAAGTGTTGTACTCAACACTTGACTAATTGTGAGTGTTTCTACATGAAGAAATCATTTTCCCATGTTGCCTCTTCCACTAGTAGGTTCTTCCATTTGATAAGGTACTCCATGATTGCTCGATTTCTCAGTTGCTTTCCTTGTTTCAAGGATTGTTTCTAGTTCTAGTATTATTTTCCCTTCTTCATTAATCTCCAGTAAAACAGTTTGGACCGAGATCTTGTTGCTGATTACCTTATTTAAGCAAGAAACATGGAATACTGAATGTACACATGGACATGGAGGCAACTCCAATTTGTAAGCCATACCTCCAATCCTTTGCAAAACCTTATAGGGGCCATAATATTTGGGTGCTAATTTAGTGTCCTCCTTTTGTTTCTTGAGGTACATCTGTTTATATGGTTGTAGCCTCAGAAATATCCAGTCCCCCACTTCAAATTCCCTTTCACTGTGATGTTGATCTGCTTGTTGTTTCATCCTATTTTGTGCCATAACCAAGTTGTCCGTCAATAGTTGGAGAACCTATTGTTGGTTCCCTATATGGTCCTCCATTTCTTGAACCTTTGTATTCCCTTTCAAGAGTGATGTAATGGATGGAGGATGATATCCATAAAGTGCCAGAAATGGGGACATTTTTGATGAAGTATGGAAGGATGTGTTGTACCACTATTCCACCAAAGGAAACCACTTGACCCATTGTGTCTATTTATCAGATGAAAAACAATGGATGGAGGATGATATCCATAAAGTGCCAGAAATGGGGACATTTTTTATGAAGTACAAAAGGATGTGTTTATCACCATTCCACCAAAGGTAGTCACTTGACCCATTGTGTCTATTTATCAGATGCAAAACAATGAAGATATCCCTCTAGACATTTATTTACAATTTCATTTTTTCCATTGGATTGAGGATGGTAAGATGAGTTGTGAGCCAATTGAGTACCCAAACAAGAAAA
>ML800992.1:167263-194958 GCA_009831015.1 Picea engelmannii
TGCCTAAATCCATTATTGCTAAGCACTCTTCGACTCAAATGTCGCCATTTGAAGCATGTTTTGGCTATTTGCCCAAATCTCCTTTAGATTTTATCTTTGGGAAGGATATTGCTATCGATGGTCAATATGACATTGATAGGGCAAAAAATTTCATTGAACAAATTCAGTCGATACATCAAGTGGTGCAAGAGCAGTTGGAAAAGAGTCAAGCCAAGTACAAGAAGAGACATGACAAGCATCGTGTTGATCATAGTTTCCAAGTTGGAGATGAAGTTTGGCTTTACATCAGTAAGGAGAGGCTTAAAGGAGAAGGTAAAAAATTGAAACCGATTCGATATGGTCCTTTCAAGATTATCGACAAAATTGGTAACAATGCCTTTCGTTTAGATTTGCCTCATATGCAAATGTATGCAGTTGTTAATGTTGAGAATTTGAAATTGTATGAGCCTCCGTTGATTGATGATCATGGAGAGTGATTCCTTCTATAGATTATTTTTCCCCAGAATATCTTACAGAACTGCATGAAGACACCATCCTTGACAGGAGAATGCGAACTTCAAAACGAGGAAATGTGGAGTATCTTCGAGTTGGTCTTAAAGGAAAAAATCCAAGAAAATCCAAGTGGATTGAGGTTGGAAGGGTGAGGGAACTATACCCTCATCTTAAAATAGACTGAAAATAGTCTTTTGGAGGTCCAAAAGCTTCCCAATGGGGAGGTGTGATTGGGGGATCAAATTTTGCTCAAAAATTCAAAGTGCTTGGAATTGCTTCAAATCGAATGAGAGTGTAGGCCTCATCGTTACGAACCCAACACAACTCATTTGGGTTCAAACGGAAGTCGGGAGTGAGAGATATTGTGATCTATTCGAATCGTCAAACAGGCAAAAAAAAGGGACGTTGACTGTGTAGTCCGTACAGTCCGTACAGGCTGACGTGGCAGAGAACGTACGCTGACATGGCAGAGGTGACGTGGTAGTTTTGGATTGGCTGACAGTTGGATGAATCATGTTTCGACACGTGGCAGTTTTTGGTTTGTGGTTGAGTGCCACGTGGCCCAGTCATGGGCTGCCACATGGCACCATTGTATTGGGTATTGGTTCAAAATTATATGGAGTCCGTGGGATTCAAACCCCAGACCTCCCCCATCGGTCAAGCCTTAACAAAGTCCGCCCGACCAATATACCACGCGTTGGTTCTTATAATGTATATGGAAAAATATATATTTGAATTTGATTAAAAGTTAATGTGGCAGGGGGTCGGGTTGGGGCTTAGCCCCAGCCCGTGGTTATATTACATATGTGAATGCGTGCGAATATATAACGGAACCTCGGTCACATTACATTTAAACCATATGACCATTGTGTAAACGGAGTTTGGTGCGTGCTTATTTTTAAAAGGAGTTTAGCCCATGGTTTCGGGCGCCGATACATATGACCTTGCCATGGAGAGCACGGGAGTTTGGTGTTGGTTTCAAACGGTTGGGTTTTGCACCGACACGTGTCACGCACACAACAAATCTTTAAACGTAGCCCCTTTTTCTTATAGCGCGCGGTCGTATGGACGACCCATGTGCCCCCGAGTTTGGCGGTTAGGGGCTAGCGCGCCCATAACCATCCTACAGTTCACACCATTGACGCGGTTGCGTTCGGTCTCGGGTTTTTATGCCTTAAATGGCGTGTGTGCTCGGTTTAATGTATAAGGGTGCATTTTGTAGATGCAGAAACAACAAGCTTGAAGGGGAGACTTCAAGGAAGCCTATCTTCTTCGTTTTTTGGCCAAACAAGGTGCCGAAAAAGCCCAGCTAGGGGTTTTTGGATGTTCTGAAGCCATTGGAGCAGTCTATTTGGTAGTTTGAGCATTGTAAAGTACATTTTTGAGCACTTTGAGCAAATAATATAAATGATCCATTGGAAGCTGGACCAGGAGATGTATCCCAAGAGAGGGGTGAACTCCTTTATCATTTGTTGTGTTATGTGTTTTCTGTTCATTGATTTTGTTGTTTTTTATATGCATCTTGAATGAGTAAATCCTATTAATAATGTGTTGCAAAGTTGATCCATTTGTTTTTAACACATAAAATTTACGTGCAAATATTTTCAAGATTACAAGTCTTCTTCTTTTTTAGATCAAGAGGGATGATTTATTGTTGTTGTTATAACTTGACATATCGGTGAAGTTATCATCTCTTACACAATTTTTATAACAAGCATAGATTTTATTTTGGTTTGTAGTGTTTGGAGAACCTTCTTGACCTATTTCAACCCGTCAAATATCATTAATTGTATTGGATATCTCACATACACAAATTTGGAAATTGATTCTTTGAACCACCTTATACTTACCTTGAAAACCTTGATCTAGTGGTGGTATGTTTGAGTAGCTAATATAGGAGGTCGTAGACTTGATCTTATCTTTCTATTGGATTCCTTGAAGTTACTAGGGAAGCCTCCCTTGTGTTGGATTTCACCCTTCACTAAAACGAAAAAGTGATTGCTAAGGTGACAACGATAACAGTTCTATGTTACACTTGTCTTATCCATTGTGAAAGGATTTGCACTAAGGTGATAGATATTGTCATAACATACTTCTGTAGCTCAAAATTGGATTTTTTTTATCTCTTTGATGATCAATGATCTTAAAAGATATATTTGATCTAGTCCTTGCCTTAAGATAGGTCATTTTTCTTGTATGCATAGTTTGGCCTAAAGATGGTCCTGTTGTTGGATAAATTGGTGAATGCAGACATAAACTGATCTCCCTAGATCCACCTAGATCTAGAACAAAATAAGACAGGACATGACGCCTTCCCTAAGCTCAATCATTGGATTTACTATCAGATGAGATATGAATGACATACCTTTTAATATCACATCCTTATGTCTTTGTTGTCCCTGCTCCGCTCCGGTGCTCTTGTGTTATTGATCCTGTATTGAAACACAAACCAACTAGAGTGAAAGAAACAATAGTATATTCAATGAAGACTTATACATGTGATCAAGAAGTCATGTAATAAAATGAGAATGATTTTATGGGAAAGAAACATGCCATTGTATTATATTAAGATAAAGTGGAAGATACAACCAAACAACCTTGATGTCGTCAAGTTCCCTTTCAGTGGCCCTTTGCTCCAACACACACACTTGCTCCAAACTTGCATGAATAGGATCCACAATAACTTCATGGACAAATGGAGACCTCAAGAATAAATTGAGATAGAATCCCTCACACAATTCTTCAGCCTATTCCTTCATAAATTCCTTGCTTTCTTTCTTGATTACTTGCTTAACCTTTTCCATGAGAAATCCATCATTTTATAGGAGAAAGAGAGATGGTTAAAGAGATTAGGATCATATTCTAGAAGATTCCTTCTAGAACTTTCATGAATTTCACCTCTTTTCTTAGTCTTCAAACGTCACTGCACCCTGGCTATAATGCAACCTGCAGAAACATCGCATGCTAGTTTCATGACAGCCTGCAAAAATCTTGTATTTTTGCACTGTACCTATGGATGGCCTACGACGGCCTTCTAAAAACAAGCTTTGTAGAAGAGGAAACATGTCCCTTTTCTCATGAAGAAAGTTCCTTTTGGGATCCTGAACACATGCTATAGAAACATCACCAGGGTGACTAAAATAATGTGTAAGAGAATGCCCCCAAAATTATGAGGCTGGAACTCGTGATAGCCAAAATGCTTTGTAGAATATGTGTGTGTGTCGAAAACAAGGATCACACCAATCAGAAACCTGCAAACAACCAAGCATCTGTGCAATATGATACCATTTCTGAGGTAGGCATTCCCATGCTCAGACTACAAGTGATTTAAATCATAAATGTCAGTCATGGCCACCAATCATATATTGTGGATCCATGTCACAAAAATTCTACATAGGCACCAAGAATACACTATGGATCTATGTTCTAGAAAACTCAAATTCAGGCATAGACACGAGACATACAAAATGGATCTATGCGTGAATAAAAATCATAAACACTCCATCACAACCTAGATCAAAACAATAAGATCCAGGGTCTTCAATCCTATCATATGTAAGTACGAATCTAACCATGCAATTACAAGTGTTGAAGTCGAACATGGTAGAAACCACTTGATTACCGGTCATTGATGAAAATTGTTAACAAGTGCGAGGGAAATCACCATTGATGTCAATGACTCCTAAGGTACCTTAGTACAATCCAATGAATGCAAATAAATGAGCTGAAGTCAAGCACTCGATAGAATCTCCCAATTAGGGGTCAATGATGTGAACCCACTATCGAAAGCGAAGAAACTTGCCATTGAGGCATGCAGGTTCTAAGGTACTAATCAATTTCTAAGTCTTATTCCTGGATAATGAGTTGAATTCGACAGGAAAAGACTCGTCACAGGAGGGCCTTGATGTATCCCCCATCAATGACACAAAATAAGTAACATATTTAAGGTAGATCAAAGTATGAAGATGATTTGAAACTGACACAGGGAAGGTCGACATGGTAGGAATTGATGATTGCAGATGGCTGACTCGATAGAAGGCTTGTGTAAGGTTGGAATTCTCTTGAACATATGAGCGACACAACAATGGTATTGGCAACATTGACTCAAAGACGACCCAAGATATGAACTTACAAAAAGTCAAACAAGAGACTAATGGATTTCCCAACCCAGATTCAATGATGAAGGGGTGGTCATGTTCAAGAGCGACTATTACTGCCACTAACACAAATACAAAGACACATTTCTTTCCCAAAATTCCCCCCAACCATTTTTGGCGAGTACCTCTTTATTTTTATGCAAGCTTGAGGAGGATAACATATGCTTGTTCATATAAGCTCATCCTTCAGGCGAGTCCCTCAGAGTATGTTTAACGAACCTTAAGAAGGAGTGGTTCGGTTCCATATAGGTCTTTCGATGTTTGTTTAACGAGTCCAAAGAGAGAAAACTCGAGGGTTTTTCATGTTTAGAGAGTCTGAAAAACACTTAAAGAGGACTCTCTCAGTTCCTTTTTCATAAATTAGTTTGATGGGACCAAAAAAGTGATAACCTACTTCCCATCAAACGTTTTCTTCAAATACTTTTATGAGCGTGAAAAGAACAAGGTCGCTCAACAATATTTTCATTTTTACGGAGCGTGAAAAGAGCTTAAAGGATACTCCATAAGTTTCATTTTTTTCGTGTTACAATGACGAGTATGAAAAGATGAAAAAATTATACTCGGTTGCATTCTCATTGATTTTCAAGCACGAGAATGAACAAAGACTGAGCTCGAGTTTTTTCCTGAAAAACCTAAAAAGTATCTGTACATGTGACAAACGTAAAAACTAAACAAGAAATGTATCAGTGTTTCATCATTTAGGCTCCTATTTTCTTCACCTGTGAAAAACCAAAACACTCACAATACCATTAGACCTTTTAGGTTTTGAGTAAAATAAATAAAATAATATAAAATATCAATAAAAAGGTAAAAAAGTGAATAAATATAAGTGAAAACTCTTTTTTACCATTCTATTGTCATTTTACACAAAACTTGTCCAAAAAACCCTATTTTAGCTCAATCTTCCACTGTTGATTGCGGGAGGTACTAGAAACCATTTGATGAACGACTTCCGCCAAAAAGGTAATCTTCTTTTCCTCTTGCTTTTCTATGGATTAATTTTTATTTTCACCGGTTCAAAATAGTTTTTTGAGTTGGATTTTAGGCCGGTAGGTGTGCATAGGGTCCACCGCAGGTGGCGCATATCAGGCTTTGCAGAAATAATAGATTTCTGTAGGCGGCCTTCGGTTTACTTGCAGAGGTTCCACACTAAGTGTAAAACATCACCTGTAGTGGGAAAAACTCAAAAATTGTTTATGTGCATTTAGCCAATAGAAAATTTCCAAAGAAGCAAATAAATATGTTGACTTCTCCTTATGACTCCAATGCAGGTTTTTGACCATCAAAATTTTGGAGTGGAGGGAGAGGGAACACGAGGACAATGATTTCATCGTCGGGAATGACCAGGGCACAATTAATGCTCTCTGACAATGTGGGTTGTTGAAGTTCTTTAAGATCCAGGGCATGAGGGCCCAAGTGAGGTTACTTGAGTATTTTGTCCACATGTGGGATGTGGATAAACAATTATTCCATGTTGGAGCCCACAAACTCTGTTTAGATATCAAGGATATCTATTTTTTGACGAGATTATATTGCCGTGGATCCCGTGTGACATTGACAGGAAATAGAGGCGGAGGTCTTCCGATGAGTGAGTATGTTTGTCGGTATTATGAACCAGGGGCTGAGAGACATAAAGGTAAGGTTTCCATTAGGGATGTCTTGTATTTACCCCTCCGGACTATCCTATTTATTATCTCACAGATGGCAGGGAGTGCATATCCTCATATGGCTCTCCAAAGTTACTTCCAGTATGCAGTGGAGTGCATGGAGCCCCGTGTATTTAACTGGTCTAACAAAGTTCTTCGCAACATGAAGAAATAACTGACAAAGTGTAAGAAAGGGGACCTGAAACAGTTTGGATACAGGTCCATTTTAGTGTCCTTATTCCTCGAGAGGGTTCCTCATTTGTGCTTGCAGGTAGAGTGGGGCATTTCGGCCGCACAAGATCCAAGGATGAAGAGGTGGTGTGACCTCATGGCTCGGCATGTGGCCGACCCCATTGTCAAATATAACGATGTGTTTTTTGATTGGTTGATGCCTCAACTACTTATGGTAGAGGATTATGCATATGCCGGTTTGGACTTCAGAGGTGACCCAGACTTGGTTCTTCCTGAAGACTTTCAGTGGGGGAACTTAGGTAAGAAACGATTTTTGTTTTTATAATTTTTTTGTAAATTTTGAAATATTAAATGTTTTTTATGTTTTTAATCCGAGGACTAATCAATAAATTTTTGACAACACAGATGTGGGACCGCACCTGCCTCCAGGTACATCCCCCATCCAGAGATGAGGGGAGCCAATCGAGGTAGCAGGATTGGCTGCCGCTGACTACTAGGCAATTGAGCAGAACCTGCAGAGATTGACAACATATGTCCCATATATCTCTATCGATGAGATCCCGAGACATTATCAGTGCCATACCGTGGGCGTATCTAGTTCTCTTAGTCGACTTCTCCATAGGGTAACATGGATGATCTTGTGCTATCGTGAGCAACATCCTTGATGCTATTTTGTATATGAAGCCACATGCTTCACACTTTTGATTTTTGGTCTTTGGACGAAAAAACACTTTTTGTAAACACTTTTATTGTTATATATACATGAGGCTTCTACTGGCTTAATTTTCTTTACCTACAAAATGTGATTGGATTTATAAATGTCTCAAATGTTTTTCGAACACATAATTAGCTAATGCGTCTGTTAATTTATTTATACATCTAGGAATGTGTTGATATTCAATGTAATCAAAATATCGTTCCAAGAGGCGAATTTGTAAATATACCCTTACTAAAGTAGAACTTCAGATAGCATAGACATTACTCAATTATATTACCACTAACTGTGAATCAAGTCACATAACAAGATGACAGATTCCAAGTGAAACAACGTCGGTCAATAATTCGATGAATGCATTGTATTCCGCGATATTGTTAGTTGCATGACTGAGACAAACACCGTGTAGACTGATTAATTCGTTCGTAGGTGCGTATATTTCCCAATCAACAGATGCTAGGTTCTGATTACTATGACTAGCACCATCGGTGAAGCCAATGTAGGGTAGCGAAGACACCGACATATGGAAACCAAGCATAATGCAAGGTAAGAAGTAGGGGGTCGAAACCAAACAACGAAAAAGCACACAAAAGTAACACACAAGAGTATGATACAGTAAAAATACAAGTACTCATGCGAAGACAACCTAAGCATAGTACTTCTTCAAGTAAATCCCATTCCAGGGCTCACTCAAAGTAATGCCATCATAATCCACTAACTCATAAGCTTCCTTCTCCAACACTCATTTGACAATATAAGGGCCTCGCCACATAGCCTCGAACTTTTCGGCTCCTAGTAAATCACGATCTTGTTCATAGAGGAGAACTAGATCACCCTCAAAGAAAACACATGGCTTGACATGCTTGTCGTATTGGGATTTGACACATTTTTTCTGAGCTTCAATAACCATGGCGACATCACGATGGGTTTCATCTAATTGCATCAGGTAAAATAGACGTTCCTATTCAGTAAAGGTGTTGGGGATATGTTCAATGGCTAGCTTCAAAGATGGTATCTCACATTCAATCGATAAGACAACTTCGATACTATACACTAATTGGAAAGGCATAAATCTCGTGGCAGACTTCACAGATGTTCGATAGGCCCATAATGCTGGAAATAACATCATGTGCCAACTTGTCCTGTGAATTCCTATTATCCATCGAAGCATAGTAATAAGAACTTTGTTTATTGCTTCAACCTGGCCATTGGCCCATGGGTAATAGGGGGTTGAGTTTTCATGCCGAAGACCCAACTTTTCAGTAAGCTCGGACATCATGAAATTTTGAAAATGGCTACCGTGATCAGTAATGATAGCTTGAGGGATTCCAAATCAAGTGATGATATGATTGAATATGAATAGTGTTGCAGTTTTTTCAGTGTTATTGAATGTAGTCATTGCCTCGGCCCACTTAGTGAAATAATCCATGGCTATGATTATGTATCCATGCCCCCCGATTGAGTGAGGGTTACATGTCATGAAGTCAATGCCCCATTTTGCAAAAGGACCAACAAAAATTACAGGGTGTAAAGGAGCGGGATAATATCTTATCTTATTATTATACGTTTGACAAGCATGACATTTCTGGATAGCAGTAATATAATCTTTAAACAAAGAAGGTCAACAGTATCATGCTCATAATATCTTTTGGGCAGTGGAAAAACCGGACATATGACTACCACAAGCTCCAGAGTGGCAGTCATTCAAAGCTTTTTCAGCCTCATCATAGGTGAGACATCGTTGGAAAATTGAGTCAACACCACGACGATAAAGAGTGTCACTGAGGATTATGTATTGACAGGCTTGATACCGTATACGACGACGGTCCGTACAAGAAATGTTAGGCTGAAAAGTGTGAGTCTAGAGATAAATGATAATATCTCCGTACCAAACATCGTTAGAACTGATAAAAAAAAGGGATTCATCAGGTAAGGAATCCTCTACCACGTTTGTTGTCTCAGTGGTGGGAAGGTCACATATCAATTCGACAAATACCAAATATTTCTTAGACTTAGCGCGTTCAAAATCTAAGTCGAACTCCTGGAGAATCACTATCCATTTGGAGTACTTTCCCCCTAGAAATTGGCATTTAAGAATATGTTGCATAGGGTTGCAATCATAAACACCAGTGGTATTGCGTAGTAGGATATAATGACGAAAACGTCGGACAGCTTGAACAGCTGCCAAGGCCAATTTCTCTACATGTAGTTATTTGGATTCGGTGGTCGTGAAACTCCGACTCAAATAGTAAATTACATGTTTATCTTGCGAATCATCTTCTTGTACTAAAACCATGGCAATGGTAGAGTCTGAAGTAGCGAGATAGAGGAAGTAGTCTCGACTATAATATGGTGGGAAAAGTAGTGGTGTACGGGTTAGGGAAATTTTTAAAGCTTCAAATGATTTATTAGCGGTATCGTCCCATACAAACTTGTAACCCTTTTTCAATAGTCGAGTAAAACCCTGTGCTAACTTGGCATAATTTGGAATGAATTGACGCAAAAAGTTTGCCTTCCCTTGCAAACTCTGAAGTTGGCGTAGTGTGGAAGGAGGAGGTAGATTAAGGATAGCCGCAACCTTCAAAGGATATACCTTAATTCCATGAAATGACACAATAAAACCTAGAAGTTGGCCGAACTCCACACAAAAGACACATTTTTGCGGGTTCAAACGGATACGATAGTAACGACAACGAAGGAAAATGGCTTGGAGATGGGCCGGGTGATCTTGGCGATGCATGGAATGGGCCAGTAGATCATTGAGATACAGTTTCATGATGTGCTTAATATCGTGAAAAGAATAAGACATGGCACATTGAAAATTCGCACCAACGTTCTTTCATTTAATATTCTTGTTCTTGACAACAACTTGTATCTGAAACGCTAACTAAGGAGGTAGCCTTGGAATGTGATCTTCCAGGTCAAATATTATCAAATTTGTATCCATGGGATCAATTCCACCAATGGCCTTTAACAATGCCTTCCGTTGAGCGGGACAACTTTGAAGGACTTCGAGAGATGACATCGCAGACAGTGCTTGTGCAAGATCTTCTACAATACTGTAGTTTTGAGAAACACGCGCATGAGGATTGAAGGCGGACTTCTGAACAACACCCTTTGGAGGAGGGCAGAGAACTGTATCGGGACCCGGTCGTTCGGGATGAAGAGGACCATTGGGAGGTGAAGTTGAGGGAGACGGTTGAACCAATGAAGGTGGTAAATCGTCAACTTTCTCCTTGGAAGGAGAATAATCTTTAGCCTGAGTGGTGATCGCAACGTCATTCTTCCTAGAATCACCAGTACACATAAGGATATACAAAGTAGTGGATGGAGAGGGTTGGTCATGAATGACCAATTGGGCTTGCTGTTGAGAAGGGAAAGGTTGTGACAAAACGATAGGTGTGAGAGGTTTCTCAGTCCCTTGAAGGAACTTAGTGACCTCGACACATCTTGGACAATATTTCATGTAGTGATCTTCACCACAGATAAGGCAAGGGTATCAAGGTTTACGCTTATCCTTATCATCAACAGGTTGTGTTTTGTATTTTTCGAATTGTGGATTAGTATTTCTATCCTCCTTATTCTTACCCTTCCCTTTTTTAGATTTATTTTTGCTGGCAGGGGTGGATTGAACGGAGTTAACCTCAGAAGTTTTTCTGGTGGAAGGAGTAGGAGTTAGAGCACCTTGGACATTAGAAGTAGTAGATTTGGGATTGGTGTGAGTGGCTGACGTGTATTTAGCGTCAGCGTGGAAGGTACCAATCACACCATCAACATCATGAGAGACTGCTGGGGTTGTTGAGGTAGCGGTGGTAGAAGGGAGAGGAGCATCAGGGAACAAGTTGTAGAGAGTGCCCGTTTGCGAATGAATGAGATCTAGGCACTGAGCGTGACTAATTGCCTGCTCTTCAGTGACAACGCCACCCATGGAAATATCACAAGATATTTTATTGATGAATGATTTGGTGAACCATTCAGCCAATAACTGATCAGGAAGGTCAAGTTTGTTCAAACGTCTTCTGCGACTCCACTCATGGATGTGATCAGGAATGTGAGTGGTAGAGGACTGTTTAAAGGAAATCAAAATCTCGGTTCCTGTCTCGTAGTCGATGGGTAATTGGTAATGTGTGAGAAAAATCCATGGAAAGGGTGTTGAAGTCGTTAAAGAAACCTCACGGTAATTCTATGTACCACTTTGCAGTCGAACCCGTGAGAGTTCGTTGAAAGAGTCGTAACCAAATGGAGTCATCCATAAAAGAGTTGGACGAACACCAAAGGTGGAAAGTCATAGCATGATTTTTTGGGTCTTCTCCCGGTCGACCGTCAAACTTGGGGATGTCGAATGGTAATTTGGATGGTATGATAGGTCAATGGGGAGAACGTAAGATCGGATCATTCAAGATTCTAGACAAGTTAGGTAAATCCAAAGTGGATAGAAAAGGAAGTTGTCTATTCACATGATGATATTGGTGATTTTAGGGAGGAAGTCTCGTCGGTATACCAGTAGGACCGTAAGCAGTCTACATGTATGACAAAGGTCCTGACAGATTCAGACGTGGATGTGGAGGCATGTAGCCCATAGGGTTGGGTTGGTTGGAAATGTTCCCTTGAAAAGGGATACTAGACTGAATGTGCAGACCCCAAGTAGGATTCAAAGAACCTAGATAAGGCTGACCCGAGTAAGGGGGGACAACAGAGTTAACTTGAGGCTGTTTCCCCCCAGACGATTATGGATTTCCTTGGGAAAGAAGGTTCCAAAGTTGGGCTAGGGATCCAGATGTGTTCTATCCATACAATGGGTTGTAGAGTCCATCTTGAGGTTTTCCTCCAAGTGGAGGTTTCCCCCCAACGTGTGGTGGTGCTCCAGTCTGAGGTTTCCCCCCAATGCAAGATTTCCCTCCAACGAGAATTTGGTAACCAGAAGTGAATAGATGTTGGGTGCTTCCAATTGGATTAGAGCCACTAGGGATAGATCCCCTAAGAAAAGGTGGATAAGATCCTCTAGACAGGACCTAGGAAGGTGAAGGAACAAAACTGACAACAACATTGTACCCAGGTGGAACAAAAAGTCCAGAAACTCCGGATGGAACCTAGGTAGGTATGACAGTGGAAGGATTCAAAGCATGATACCCAAGAGGAAGTGATGGGATAGGTCTAGACAAAAGTGGTGTACCAATGGGAGCTTTGTTAACCACCACATTTCTAGTAGGAATAGTCATAACGTGTGGGACCATACTAGAATGGGCCATTTGGAGGGAGAAAGTCAGGTTAGGACCAACTGACCGTGTGTCTGGACTGATGATGCTATTGCTAGTGGTGCCAGCAAAATGATCTAAAGGTATCATGTAGGTAACAGATGTTTCAGGCAATTGTGATACGACAGGGAAATCATGACCTACTCCTAAGTTGTCGTAAAGGTCTCGCACGGTGCAAGGTTGGTGTCCAAGTATGTCAATAGTACAAAGGGGATCTCTGAATCTAGGGGATGAATGGGGCCCGTTCAGTATTCCAGAAGTTTCAACAACAAGTTCTCCTGATGAATTCATACGTAGAATACGTCTCTCGTATCCAGAATATGGTAATGGAGTGGAAGGCAGTCAGAAAGCCTATAGAGAATAAAAAATAATATGGAAATCTTCTAAAGTGCTGGAACTTTCCGCTTGTGAGGTTACGTTATCCTGGACCGCTCTCTGCTCAGGAGAACCCTCTGGTGAATGAGGAGGTAGAGGGAGAGAATCCTCCATACCTTCTGGAGGAAGTCCCAATATCCTACACGAACGATGTGGAGGGTAGATGTTGGTTGAGCTAAATATTTTACGCAAAAAATCTATGGCCAACTATGAAAACAAACAACACTCGCCAATAAAATCTAGAAATCAAACCAAGCAAACAAACCTTCTTATTTCGAAGTCACTAGTTGGTGATGAAATCCAACGTCTCAAAGTCAAGACAAGAAGGGGCTAGGATAGAGCGGGTGGAAAAGTTATGTTGACGACCTGCTTAACGGACTTACACCCTGGTGCAAGCTCCCACACATAATCGTGGTTATACCCTCCAAGGAGCTCGAGTGAGTTTGGCCAACGTCGATTCCAGGTACCGTGAAGACTTGCCCCTCCACTGTCACCTTGTGTAAGACCCTAAATATATAGGCAACTAAGGCTACCAATAACAACAATGATGCATGGGGAAACAATCGACAGTCTGATCCATGCGCAAGGGCATGGTATCTAGCTTGAAATCAATTCGAAAGGATTCCACTCATCATTGTGGGTATACCTTCAAGCGACCCCTGTAATATGCATAATCTCTACACCAAGACCAATAAAGTAGGGTGAGTAACTCTGCCAGCCTTAATGCAACCTCAGGTTTGACCCTTGTGTGAGAAGGGCTTCCCAAAACAAAATGTTGCAAGTGGATTTGAACACTCCCTATCACAATATTCTACAGTGTGTTTTATGCTTTGGAGAGTGTGCCTCACAACCTATTCCAAAGCACTAGCCTAGCAAATTTTGGTGTAAAAGATCCCTAGAAAATAAAAGTTTACTAGTTAAATTTTAAAATTATGTAGTGTTTTAGAGGCTGTTGATTACTCAAGAGGGAGACGGAAATGAAACCAATGTTGTATGATACCTTGACCGAATAACATGCAAGTAGATATGAATGATGCAATTTTTCGTTCAATGAGCTCTAATTACAGTAGGGAGAAGGTATTTCCTAGAAGCACTAAAACTACAAAATGCAATTTCTTTTCTTGAATGAATACCAAACAATCCTAAACAATGAAATTTCCTCTTTAATAGTTTTGAATGTAAATATTTTCTTTCAAACAATGACTACAAAGAATAGATGAATTTAATTCTTCCTTTCCGAAACCAAATCAGAGGTATATTAAAGAAAGGAAACATAATCAAATAAAATAGATACACTCAACAAAATACCCAAATCAAACTTTCAATGAAGATAAAAACAAAGATGACAAGAAAGTATTTTTCCAAATGCAAACAAAAACTTCTTTCAAATCAACAAGCTATCTAAAAAATGTAAAATGATCCAAAACTTTAAATAAAGTCAAAGGATTTTAATCAATCAAGCTCTCAGAATCAAATTCAGAGATTATATCCAACTAAGCACTCAGAATCAAATTCAAAGATTTTATCCTTGTTGACGAAACTAAAAAAGAAAAAAACTTATAGAAAGATAAAGAAGGGCTTCCAATCCCTGAAAACCGATCAACAACAAGTCTTATACTCAGAAAACAGTCAAGTACTGGCACCAAAAGTTCTTCCCAGATGATCAAAGAAAAACTGGATGATAGAAGACAAAAAGACCCAATCCAAAAATTTCTACAAGAGACGTCGCAACCCAACAATAAGGTACAATGCGACAATTTGGGGTTTCCACAGGCTATATATGCGTAGGGTGTGGAAATTATGCACTAGTATAAACAGTTAGGGTGCAACGATCTAAGGTTTCCGCAGGTTGCATATATCGTACAGTGCGGAAATGCCTGTAAACAAAGAAAAATTGGAAAAAGGGCAAAGAGTTTAAATGAACTTTCAGATCCAGAGAGTCTTGATGGATCCCCCATAGATTCAAATACTGGATTAAAATGAAAAGAGGTAGGCTAAAGGCAAGTGGACAGCAAAAAACACAAACAAGTCGTATCCCCAGTATGATCACCAATTTTGTTGTTGGATAAATCGGTGAATGCAGACATAAACTGATCTCCCTAGATCCACCTAGATCTATAACAAAACGAGACAGGACATGGCACTTTCCCTAAGCTCAATCATTGGATTTACTATCAGATAAGAGATGAATGAAATACCTTTTAATATAGCTTCCTTATGTCTTTGTTGTCCCTGATTCGCTCCAGTGCTCTGGTGTTATTGATCCTGTAATGAAACACAAACCAAACAGAGTGAATGAAACAATAGTATATTCAATGAAGACTTATACATGTGATCAAGGAGTCATGTAATAAAATGAGAATTATTTTATGGGAAAGAAACATGCCACTGTATTATATTAAGATAAAGTGGAATATACAACCAAACAACCTTGAATTCGTCAAGTTCCCTTTTGGTGGCCCTTTTCTCCAACACACACACTTGCTCCAAACTTGCATGAATAGGATCCACAATAACTTGATGGACAAATGGAGACCTCAAGCATCAATTGAGATAGAATCCCTCACACAATTATTCAGCCTATTCCTTCATAAATTCCTTGCTTACTTTCTTGATTACTTGCTTAACCTTTTCCATGAGAAATCCATCATTTTATAGGAGAAAGAGAGATGGTTAAAGAGATTAGGATGATCCCACCAAATCAAAGGAGTGAGTAGGATCCAAACCATATAGATGCCACCTCATATTATAGAATATTCCTTCTATAAATTTCATGAATTTCACCTCTTTTATTAGTCTTCAAACGCTGCCGCACCCTGGCTATAATGCAGCCTGCGGAAACATCGCAGGCTAGTTTCATGACAACCTACGAAAATCAGGCATTTCCGCATTGTACCTATGGCTGGCCTGCGGTGGCCTTCTAAAAACAAGCTTTGTAGAAGAGGAAACATGTCACTTTTATCACGAAGAAAGTTCCTTTTGGGAGCCTGAACACATGCTATAGCGCAACATCACTAGGGTGACTAAAATAATGTGTAACAGGTCCCACCATGTCCTTGAACTTCTAGAGATCAAAATTGGATTATATCAGCTCCATGATGAACAATTAAGTCCAAAACTCTATCCAAGCCATGATGTGCACCCAAATTCCACATTTGGCTAGTAAGCATAATTTTACCCAAGGCAAGCTCCATATGTAAAAACCAATTTTCTTGCTTCTGGAGATCAAAATTGGATTTTTTCAGCTCCCTAATGATTAATGACCACAAAAAACATGTCCAATCCACTCCTTGCACTCAAATATGTTATTTGAATGATATGAATAATTTGACCCAAAGTGGGCACCACAAGTAAAAACTAGTTTTGAGTAGTGAACCATTTTAGGCAACAACATATTGCTACTGTTAGTAATCTTCATTTGGTATTAGATCCAAGGTAAGGAACTTAAAAGGATTTGTTGGAGAGTGATCCATGAGATGTAGAGAGCCATCATATATAATTGATGCCATATTTTCCAATTTCAACGATAGTGTGTTAGCTTCGAAAGCATTTACACCATGTTTTGGGGTGCTTCATGAGAAGAAAAGAGCAAGGCATAACCCCCACCTTCTCACTAAGTTTTTCCAAATAGATTTCCCAACGGTACATCTTGTGTTCAATGTGTGGATGGTGTGGTATTTGTTTTGGCTTCTTGTATTTCAATATCATCTTATTTCAATATTTTATGCACTAATCTAGTAGCATAAAATATTAATATTAAGTAAAATACTTCATAACAAAGAGTTTGCAGAAACTTGTAAGATCTATTGTGATGAAAATTCTAGTGGAATATCTAGACTAGTTTACATATCATTTACTTAACTACAACTTGATCAAATATATCTTTCACAATCAATGTGGTTTTAAGAATTATGTCAGACCCTTGAAAGATACATTGGAAATCAACCAAGAGAATTTTAAGGTATTTGTGTGGTACAATTGGTTATGGTTTGGTATACAAATCCATAGAGTGTTTTAGATTGTTTGGTTACATAGAATCATATTGGGTAGGTTTCATGGATGACATGAAGTCTACTTCAAGTTAAACATTCAACATGAATTACACAATAGTTTCTTAGAGTAGCAAAATGAAACCTACTAATTCACTCTCCACAATAGAAACATAGTACAAAGCAATGGCTACAGTAGCATGTGAAGCAATTTGGTTAAGAATAATTTTGCAGTATCTACATGAACATCAAGAAAAACCCACATATTTTCTTTGTGATAATCAAAGTACTATTTAGATGGATGAGAATCCAATTTTCCACAACGAGACTAAGACCATATATGTACAATATCATTTGTTTGAGATTTGGTTCTATTGGACAATTGGTTGTCATTTATGTCAACAAGAAGTGGTTGTCATTGATGTTAACAAATGTGATGGGTATATTTGGAGAAGTCTCCAAAGTGGTCCCCTTATGGCGCATCTCTACCTCACGGAAAGACACTTCGAAGAAATCTACAAGAAACCCAAAGGTGTGGTCATGAAGCCCGAAGTTGTTTGAGGAATAAGGACATGAAGGAAAATGTAAATGAAAGTAACACACTCATAGATGGATTGTCCTCGTTATATCATTTCTAACAGTGGGTGGAACGTCACGTAGCTCCTCACATTTGAAGAGTTATGAGGTCATGAAGTTGGAAGCCCCAAAGATGGGTTAAGAAGCCCCTAATTGGTTGCAATATGGGTTAAGAAGCCACTAATTTGTTGAAAGTCATTAATGAAATGGTAAAGTGGTTGTAACAAGAAAGTTCAAGGATCCCTAAAGTTAAGTAAAGAGGTTACTTAGAAAAAATATATATACACCTCAAGAAGTCACTCATAAGTACATTCAAAAAAACATTCTATTGAACATATTCTACGTGAGTAAGTGATTCTTATATGAGGTCAACAAGGAGATTTGAGACAGATTTTAGAGGGAAGATGAAGTAAAGAAGGGAAAAATTCCAAGCGAGGATGAAGTCTTGTGATGATGTGTTCTAAGGTATGTTATTTAAAGGCCGTCTTACCATTTTCTCTATAACGTTTTTTTCTAAAATGATTCAGATAGATAACATTGGAGGTGGTTGAAAATACATGTCAAGGTACTTGTTGGGCCTCTGTTTTGACGCCCCTATTACCTTATCTCATCTTCTATATTGGTCAATTTTACCTCTGACATATGCATATTTTTTCTATTTCTTCCACAAACCTACCTTGTGACCTTATTCATATGCATAATGAGGTAACCCATGTTAAAAACATGATTTGTTTGATTTCTTAATTAATTGGGGATAAATGATCGTTGTTTATGCTTCTAATTACTTTGATTACTTTAAGTATCTTTCATGAAAAGGGAATTGTTCTCATTCGGTACTCATCTTCAGGATTCGTTCGGTACTTCCACTGGTCTAGTACTGCAACATTTCAACTGTTCTATTCCAGTACTCTTCCTATTTCGATACCAACTCTATTTCGTTAACTCCACCTATTCCGGTACCAACTCTGCGTTGATCCGGTACCAAGATATGTTATTGTTTTAGTCTGGTACTAAACCCACTTCTACATGATTGACGTTTTGAATCAGTACACTGGCGATGACTCCAAGAAATTGGTTGGCTGGAAGCATCCTTGGTTCGTTTGAAGACCATGATAGACTTCATCACTCATGCACTTCGTGTCATGAGGATGAAGTCCATTCCTTGAGATATGCTATGTTCACCATTTTAATATTTTGTAAACATTTGTTCATTATCTTCAGACTTTGATTGTAACAACTGAACTTCTTCAAAAGGGACGCTGTGTAGATGATCAATAAGAAATAATATACACTGTTATGTTGGAAATTGAATGTTGAATCACTGATTCACTCGTTTAATTGAAAGAATACGAAAGCTAGTTTTTGCAATTCATGGATGTGAGTAAATTATCTATTCTGTAATTTCTTTAGAGCTACCTTGTTGGTTCGACAATGGCCCACCACCCCAACTAAGGTAAGTATCCTTGTATATGTTTATGTGTGGACATAAGTTAATTGTGTGTAAGTGTGCAAATACAATAGTTGTGTATTTCAAATGATTCTGAGTGCATGAAATTTTCTAAGTACAACGTAGATATCTAAATAGATACCTATTGATTTTGGATTAGTGTGATTGAACATATATACATTAATCATAGTAGATGATTCTATTTTTGTTTCTACCGGGTGATATTTAGTCAACAAAAGCTGGGTAGATGTTTGGGATTGTTAGATAAGAAATTGTTATTTTTCTAAATTCGGAAGTCTTAGTAATTGTGTTGTCCTCAGTAGGTACATGAACAATTAGACTTCATCTCTCACCCTTCATGCATTAGTAATGAAGTCTTTCAATCATATCGACTATCTCTTGTATTGAGGGAGGAAGTTTTGATCGGAATTGATTAGGTCATGATTGGTTTATTTCCAAGAGTAAATAGAGTGAATTGTCGATTGTTATGTGAATTCATTGCTACATGAAGCAGGGTCTCAGTTCATCTTTTTATTTCACGAGCCTATAATGAAAAAACTTGCTATCTAAGCAAGAAACTTTTTCAATCAAGTGTTTGCTTGAGATTTTTACTATGAGCTTTATCTTCTAGTTTGAAGTTGTGTGAAGAATAGTGTTCAAATATTACAAAAACAAAGTATTTTGTTATTGATTGTTTCTTGATTGAGCTATATACAACAGACATAGATAGATTACCTATTTTCGGCACATATATTGTAACAACTCTATTGATTATGAATCTTGGATTGATATATAAATGAGTGCAATATACTAAGCATACATTTACACCAACAATACCTGTGGTAAAAAATTCAGCTTCTGGGTCTTTGTATTTTTGGAGATACACTCTGTGGAAGATAGGGTTTTCGACTAGTATTGAAACTATTCTTAAACAGGTGTTCTAAGTAAAAAAATCATAACTTCTTCATAGATGATCCAAATTCTGTGAGACCAATTTTAGTGGAAATAAAACAATATGTAGTGTCTTGTGTGCTATTTTTAGAATCATATATCAAATATTGAGTGCGTGAAATCTAGTACAAGTTCGCTCTCCAGAATATGATAAAATTCAGGAAGGTTTTCCATTTTGCACTATAACTTCTGTTTTGAGAAGTTTCAGACCCTAAAATTTTGAGTAGATAGAAGAAAGATCTTAGAAAATCTATGGTTGAAATTTCAGACCTTTATTCATTACATTATGTTTGCTGAAAGTTAGGGTTAGTGACTAATCCAAAACCAGTTTCGCGAGACTGAGGTAAAATTTGATGAAGATGCTATTCTCTTGTTGATGAAGTTGAGGAAGAGCTACATGCATGTTACTTTGTGTATCAGGTCTGCTACAGGATTAGAGGTATGATTTACATGTTTTATTGAGGGTTATTTTTATGGTACATTCTTGAGGCATGTATTGACGATGATGGTACATGATACAATACACCTTTGTGATGATATGATACATTTTTAGAAGAATATCTTGGCTATATTGGTATCTTGGTATCTTGGCTATCTTGGCACTTCATTGATGATATCTTATGGTAGATGGTGTATGGCATGATTGAGACATATCATGAGTGATATGGTATATGGTTGATGCATGAGATGGTACATGTTTGATGTACATGGTATGGTACAGGTTGATGTACATGGTATGGTACAAGTGTGATGTATATGGTATGGTACAAGTTCTAGTACATGGTTGATGTACATGGTATGGTACAAGTTTGATGTACATGGTTGATGTACATGGTATGTTACAAGTTCTAGAACATGGTTGATGCATGGTATGGTACAGATTGTTGTACATGGTTTGGTGATGGTTTTGGCATCCATGTGATTGGATCTGGTTACAAGTTGGTTGATGTGACCATGACAATGATAGTGACAGTGACAGGTTGGTTGACAGTGACAGTTATAGGTTGATTAGTGGTAGTTACAGTGAGTCTACACTTATATTTCAGGGCGGTAGGACGAAGCAAGGAAAGGGGTTTGTATCCTCCTTCCGATTGGTGCCATAGAAATCAAGAAGTTGGAGCTTCCTTAAGGTTGGTGCTTGGGGTTGTAGCCTCCTTCCGGTTGGTGTCAGAGAACTCATGGATTTGGTGCTTCCTTTAGGTTGGTGCTTGTAAATCAGGGGGTTGATGCCTCCTTCTAGTTGTGCTAGATAATTTGGCGGTTAGTGCTTCCTATGAATGTATTCTTTTTATATACAAGAAAACATTTTGTGGTTTTCTCCCATTTTGGTTTCCACATAAATTGTAGTGTACTGTGTGTACTGATTATGGTTACATGGTCATGATATATTGGATGTAATAATAAATGATATATTGTTGATAAGGTTGAAGTTTGAATATTGTGATTGCAAGTGGTAAGAATTTCTCATACTGATTCACCCCCTGCTCTTAGTATTCCAACAATTAGTATCAGAGCAGGTCATTCAAGAATAGTCTAACCACCGGAAGGTAGATCATGGAGCGCAATAGGTTGTATAGAAATGGAATACCACAATTTAATGGTCAGAATGGTCATATCTATGAGATGTGGAGAAACATGATGCAATCATTTCTAGGAGCACAGGGTATGATGTTTGGCAATCAATTATTATAGGATACACTAGTTCAAATAAATCGAAGACTGCAACCAAGAAAGAATTGAAGAGAAACAATAAAATAACATTGGATTTCATCTTGGAAGGATTACCAGATTCAGTAAAAGATAAAGTGGGGCAATGTTCATCAGCCAAATAACTTTGGGATAAGATATATAATACATACTTTACAGAAGCCCATTCTACCGGAGAACCAAAGCATGTTGATCATGATAAAGAAGATGAAGAAGACATGGAATTAGTATGGGAAGAAAGAAGCTCATCAGGTCAGATAGATTCAAAATAAGAAGATTATGAGAGACACCTAACCAATGCTTTAGATAAGATGGTAAAATAAATAGATAAAAAGAGTCACTCGAGGAAGAATTGATCAAGATAAAAAGGGAATCTCAAAATCCAAGATCTGAAGAAGTCCAACATATGATTATAGACCTAAAAGTCCAAGTAGAAGAAGTTAGAAGGATTTATGAAGCATGCAGAAGTCAATTGGATTTTTTTTTTTTTGGAAGCAGAAATAACAACACAAAGAAAGGAAGTAAAGAAGAGAGAAAACATTTTGACTGGACATATCAAGGAAATATCCAAGGAATTAAATAAAATTGAAGTAGAATTTAGTCAATAAGAAGTAAGACTCGAAGAAGAAATTGTCTCTTTAAAGAACCAACTTGAAGAAGAAAAGAGAAAGGAAGAAGTGATGAAGATCCAGATGATGAAGAAAGAAGAAGAGTGTGAGAAACTTGAAGAAGAAATTGTCACATTAAGAGTTAAAATTGTCAAGCTCATCAAGAACACTAAAGAGAGAGAAATCTCCACATCACGAGTAAAGAAAGCTGAAGAGAAATGTTACAAGTTTCTAGAAATAAAGAATGAAGATAAGACTAAGAGTTGTGCATAAGTTATCAAAGGCCATATTAAGAAGGAAGAATGTAAGCCCTCAAAGAAGATAACTCTGGAAATGAAGAAAAATCAAGAAGAAGATTACAAAAGATACAGATATCAAAGAAGACCCCCCACTTTCAATAATCAAAGAAGCTTCAATCATTATGAAGGAACCAACAAAAGAGAATATCATTGATCAACCAAGGCATGAGTTCAGAAGGACTACATCATAGTGAAGATTATTCATTCCCAGGTATGATTTTTTTTTTTTTGTGGCCATTATTTTGTTTGTACTAACTTTGAACATAAAGCTATAGATTGCAGAGCTTATGGAAGAAATGGTCTAGAAAAAAATGAATATGTAACTCCATATAATATTGAATTTACAAATTCCATAACTATGGACATATAGCTCGTGATTGTAGAAGTATGATGTATACTTCTATGAAAGAGAACACTGATATCATATATAATAAGGTTTGGAAATGAAAACATGAAGAGGTAAGAGAAGAACAAATGAATGAAGGAAACCCAGAAGTCATACTCTTACGATTGGAAATAGTACTAGATCAAGACAAATCTACAGGAAAAAAGGAAGATGTCAGACACATGAAGGTTTGGAGAAGAAATGAAAAACAAGAAGAACAAGTGAATGAAGACCAGGTCCCAAAGATCACACTCACATGATTTGTAGTAGTATGAGATCATGATGAATCCACAGGGAAAGAGGAAGAGGTCAGAATTTAGAAAGAGGATGATGATGAATCTGTAGAAGAAGAGGAAGATTACTCTGCATGAGAGAGAGAATTTTTCTGAGCCATCCAGCTTGGAGACTCCCAGTAAATATGGATATTGAAGAGGGGGAGTCTAAGTAACAACTCTATAGAGAAAAGAACTATCTTTCGAGCAGTCTGAAGTATTTTCAGTTTTTGGACATGCAATATCAAAGTGGTAGGGATTCATTGTATAAAGGATTCCAGGAATGCATTCAGATAGGGACATATTCAGTATAGATTGTTGCAGACATGTAGAGTCTGAATTGAAAAATGGAGAAGACAACTTGAGAAGTTGGAATATGTTGTAATCAACAAATATGTCATCATTGTATGCAGTTGAGTAGCAGATTCATGTGAAGTTTATGACATATGTAAAGATATGTATTCATGCGAGCTTTGATAGGTCTAAATAGATACATGACAATGGATGAAATCATAGTAACAATTGGAATCAGTGGAATCAATGGAATCACTGGACAAGTGGAATCATGAAGGGAAGTAGTAAAAGGCAAATCAGAAGCTATATCGTTAAAATAAGGTATGGTCATTGATGTGAAATTGACAAGTCATGAAGACTTGAAGTCAAGTAACTTTGAATTCTTTTTATATATGTCAGTGAATTACAAGAGGAAGCACCAATGGAAAAATAACACCAGAAGAGAGGAAATAAAGCATATACAAGAAATCCAACATTGATCTACACGACATCTTACAGAAAAGTTAAGGAAGATAAATTGTCAGAGAAAGAGATCATAAGCATGAAGATAGGGGGGGCACATTAAGGCAGAGAAATATTGTTCAAAGAAGGTATATTGACAGGGGGAGTTACCCTTTTACCCATGATGTCAAAGGGGGAAAAAGAGAAATATCATAAGAGAAATATTAGAAGCATGAATACAGGGGGAGAAACCCCAAGGGGAGATACCCTTTTCCATTGATGTTAAAGGGGGGAGAGAAAAATGAGGAGAGAAACATCAAAGGAGCCTTAGTCACATGTTGAGTATGAGTGTTGGAGTATAAGTGTTTCCATCAATGAAAAAGGGAGAGATTGTTGGACAATTGGTTGTCATTGATGTTGCTAAAGAGTTGGTTTTCATTGATGTCAACAATGTGATGAGTGTATTTGGAGAAGTCTCCAAAATGGTTGTCTTATGGTGTAGCTCTAAGCATGAACCTCACAGAAAGACGCTTTGAATAATTCTACAAGAAACCCATATGTGTGGTCATGAAACCCAAATTGTTTTGAGGAATAAGGACATGAAATAAAATGTAAAATCAGGTAACACACTCATAGATGTATAGTCCTCGTCATGCCATTTCCAATGGTAGGTGGAACATTGTGTAGTTCCTCACGGTTGAGGAGTTACGAGGTCATGAAATTGGACTCCCCAAAGATGGGTTAAGAAGCCCCTAATTGGTTGAAATATGGGTTAAGAAGCCCCTAATTGGTTACAAGCCATTAATGAAAGGGTAAAGTGGTTGTAACAAGAAAGTTTAGTAAGCCCTTAAGTTAAGGAAAGAGGTTACTTAGAAAAAGTATATATACACCTCAAGAAGTCACTCATAAGTACATTCACACAAACATTATATTGAATATATTATATGTGAGTAAGTGATTCTTATCTGAGGTAACCAAGGATATCTAAGGTCAATTTCAAAGGGAAGATGAAGTAAAGAAAGGTGGAATTCCAAGGGAGGATGAAGTCTTGTGATGATGTGTTCTAAGGTATGTTATTTAAAGGTCATCTTATCATTTATGCTATAAATTGTTTTCTAAAATGATTCAAATAGATAAAGTTGGAGACATATGAGAAGACATGTCAAGGTAACTATGGTAAAAATTTCAGCTTATGGGGCGCTACATTTCTGGAGATACACTATGTGGAAGATAGGGTTTTTAACTAGTCCTGAAACTAGTCTTAAACAAGTGTTCCGAGTAAAATAGTCATAACTTCTTCATAGAGGATCCAAATTCCATGAGACCAATTTTAGTGGATATATAGCGGTCTTTATTATCTTGTGTGTGAGTTTTATAATCATATATAAAATATTGAGTGCATGCCATTCTGTACAAGTTTTCTCTCCAGAATAGGATAAAATTAAGGAAGGTTTGCCATTTTTTCTATAACTTTTGTTATGAGAAGTTTCAGACACTAAAATTTTGAGCAGATAGAAGAAAGATATCAGAGTATCCATGGTTCAAATTTTGTACTTTTATTCATTACAATTATGGAGTTATGTTTTTTGAAAGTTAGGGTTAGTGACTAATCCAAAACTAGTCCCGCAAGACTGATGTAAATTTTGTTGAAGATGATATTCTCTTGTTGCTGAAGTTTAGGAAGAGATATAGGTCTGTAAATTTGTGTATCATGTCTAATACATGATCAAATGTATGATTTACATGTGTTATTGAGGGTTATGTTTATGGTACATGCTTGAGGCATGTCTTGATGATGATGATACATGATATGGTACACCTTTGTGATGATATGATATGATTATCCTCAAATGATAATTACGAGGGATAAATGTTCGGTTAATGATTCAATTGTTATTTCCTTTGTCTAATTAGGAAAAAATTTGAATTTGTTAGTGTGGTCATATCTCAAAAAGAAATAATTTGAGATTGCGATAATGATTGTCGAGCACTTTTATGCACTGGTTGTTTCATGAGATATCTATCATTCTTGTATAAATATGTATCTTTGACATTGGATAACCTTGAGTTGAGTGTACATTATTATTATATTATTGAAATTACTCCATTATTTCTGGTGTTAGAAATATTCAATACAAGATTCATAGTGACAAATTGGTTGTTAGGGGTGTGTTTTCCAAAGAGAGAATAGTGACATTTATAAGGCCCCATTTATCTATTGTCCATGCAAGCCTTTTGCAGTTTTCATGTTGTACACTTGCCTACATATATTTTGTTTGTGCATGAGGGTGGATGAAAACCCTATGTATAAGGCATGGGAATAGAAGGTATACTAGTATAACAACCAGTATCAACCCCATTTTGTGGCTTCCATTAGATCTCATGTGTTGTACCTGTAATCACACAAATTGTAGGTTGGGAAAAGGCCGACCCAAACTACAAAAGTGGGATGACTGTGAGACTATCTACCCATTGTCACCTTAGATAGATACTCCCCTCACTTTAGTGAAGGAAAAATCCTACACAAGGAGGAAATCCCAGTGACCTTAGGAGGATTGAGATGACAGATGGAGAGGTGATGAAAGGGTCCCCTTAGGTCAATGATGAAAGTGAAAAGAAGGCTTGGAAATGAATCTTGTGGTGAAGAACAATTTCCAAAGGTCTTGAGTACCTGCACCAACGTGTTAAACCTGCCTTAGACAAGACAATTTATCGCAATACAAACCAAGATATCAAAGGGACAAGCAAGTGAATCTTGCTTTCATAAATTGCAGAAGTTAACAAGTATGTATATCAATAATAGGATGATTCACTAAATGCAAAAACTACCATAAAAATATCAAAGAATTATTGGACAATCAAGTGATAAACAAGTAAGAAATATTCCAATACTTAAGCATGGACTTTGATGGCAAGTTAGGGCTGCTAGATGATGTTTTTCAGAATTATATTAAGGCAACCTTATGGATGTAGACATTTTTTTCTACAACAACAAAATCCAACCCCCAAAATCAACAAGTAAATTGTCTAAAAGATAGATAATTAACAACATAATGATAATATGAGTTTAAAAGTAAATTTCAGCGGTTGGTAAATGTACAATAAGTAAAAGAGGTTTTCTGCAACCCTAATGGATGTAGCATTAAATTTACAGTAGAAATATGAAATCCTTGGCCAAGCTAGATGCCCCGGTGGCTCAAGAAATACTAAAGCATGAAGAATTAATTCCACTTTGAACAAATTCAATATCTCAAAAATTCACGCATTCTAATGCAAGTATTTTATTTCTCCAATGAAAAAGTAGATTAGTGCCTTGCCAATGAGTTATGGATTCTTGGGTTTAAAGGATAGGTTTCCAAATCCTCTAGGGGTGTAAGCCTTTTTACTCCCTAGAGTCTGCAAAACCTAGGAAGGTAAATCTAGGAGGGTGTATGCCCTTATAATCCTCCTAGAAAACTTTGAAAATGAATTATCTAATAACAAATAATATGAACTTGGTGGAGGGTGTATTCCCTTATACTCCTCCAAGTGTTTTAAGACAAGAATAACATGAAACAAGAAGAAATTACCAACAATTACAGAAAATTTCTTACCAATTTCAACGATAGCAAGACAAAACCCTCATCTACCAAGAAAATACATCCACATGCAAAGACAAGTCTCCAAGAAGGTATCACACCACTTTATCTCCATAATAGACAAGATAACATCCAAAATTGCACAAGAGAAGAGAGAAATTGATTTGCCCAAAGAGGGTGAAAATTTTAGCCAAGAATGTCTTCTCCCAAGTGAGAGAGCTATGATAAAATGAAATGATTTGGTCTCTTATTTATACAAGACCTCAATATCATGTTTGTCCACATAAAATTAGGGTAAACCAAAAAATAAGGAGGC
>ML800992.1:204267-253344 GCA_009831015.1 Picea engelmannii
AACAAAATGGTGTTGCTGAAAGAAAGAACCACACATTAAAAGAAATGGCTAATTGTATGATCCAATCTAAGGGATTAAGTCTAAAGTATTGGGTGGAAGCAATCAACTGTGCAAATTACATAGTCAATTGCACTCCCACAAAGGCTCTTAAAAATATAAAACCGGAAGAATCTTGGAGTAAAATTAAACTAGATGTAAGTCACTTTTGTGTATTTGGCAGTATAACATGGGCTCACATTCTTGATGAGAAAAGGAAAGCATTGCAGCCTAAAAGTGAGAAGTGTATATTTTTTGGTTATTATGAATATGTCAAAGGTTATAGACTTGTTCAACCACATTGTAATGGAATTATTCTTAGAAGATATGTTAAATTTGATGAAAACCTTCTTTGGCCTGCGAGCCATCTTCGGTGTTTGTTCCTTCTTTTGTTCCTATTCTGGCTTCTTATTCAAATGATGACAATGAGGATGAAAATCCCCCTACGCCTGCTGACCTTCCTCCAGATGAGTCCTTTGAACCTGAACAAGCACCAGTTCCACCACTTCCTAGATGGGTCCGTTCAATACGGGAAGCAGCTGGTGATCTTGTCGGTGATCCTTCATTTCAGTGTCGAACAGGTTCACAGTTCCAACGAGCCTCTTCTCTTTTGGCTCAGGTTTCAGAGACTCATGATCCAGAGACATTTGCAGAAGCTTCAGGTCATCCAGATTGGTATACATCAATGAATGAAGAGTATCGTTCTTTAATGGCAAACGATACTTGGGATCTTGTACCTCTTCCAAAAGGAAGAAAACTTGTCAGATGTAGATGGGTCTATAGAACTAAGTATGCATCAGATGGAAGTGTTGACAGACACAAGGCTCAGTTAGTTGCCAACGGATTCTCCCAAGTTGAAGGAATTGACTATAATGAAACCTTTTCCCCTGTAGCCAAAATGAATTCCATCCACCTTATTCTTTCCCTTGCTACCTCACATAAATGGGAGGTCCATTAGATGGATGTTAAATCCACCTTCTTGCATGGCGATTTGAAAGAAGAAATCTGCATGGAACAACCTCCTGGCTATGTCTAGAATGACTCTAGCCTTGTTTGTTGCCTTAAGAAATCTCTTTATGGTCTTAAGTAAGCTCCTCAATCTTGGTATGACAAAATGGACAACTTTCTTATTGACATTAGATTCTCTAGATGCCATTTTGATCCTAATGTTTATACCAAGAAAGTAGGAAGCCATCTCATAATCCTTATCCTTTATGTTGATGACCTTATCCTTACTAGTAGTGACTCAAAAATTTTAAACCATGTGAAAACCAGTCTTAAGAATAAATTTGAAATGACAAACTTAGGTTTTTTGAACTATTTCCTTGGCCTCCAAGTTTTGCAAACCAATGAAGGAATTTTTCTTTCCCAGTCTAAGTATGCTTGTAACCTTCTTCATCGCTTTCACTGGATGATTGTAAACCAACCCCTTCTCCCTTCCAGTCTGGAGTCAATCTTACTGCTACTTGTACTTCTCCTGAAGTTGATACCACCCTGTACCGTCAATTAGTTGGTAGCCTCTTATACTTGATTCATACCCATCCTGATCTTTCCTTTGTTGTTGGTCTTGTTGCTCGGTATATGCAAACACCCCATGAAAGCCATTGGAAAGCAGCTAAAATTATACTTCAGTATGTCTGTGGTATAGTTCAGTTTGGGATACATTACAGTTCAAGGGGGACTCCTTCATTGGTTGGTTTCACTGATTCAGATTGGGACGACGAACCTGATGATCGAAAGTCTACTGCAGGTTATGTTTTTAGCCTTGGTTTAGTACCTGTCACTTGGGCTTGTAAGAAAAAATAGGCTATTGCACTTTCTTCAGCAGAAGCAGAGTACCCAGCAGTGGTAAATGCAAGTCAGGAAGCCTTGTGGCTTCGACATATCCTTTCAGAGTTTGGATTCGAGCAACAACATTCGACCAGACTTTGGTGCGACAATCAAAGTGCCATAAATCTCGCCAAAGACCCAATTCAACATCAACGTAGCAAGCACATCGAGCTACACATCCACTTCATCAGAAATCTCATTCATGATCAAGTTATTGAAGTGCACTTTTTCCCTACATAATATCAAGTTGTAGACATTTTCACAAAGTCTCTTACCGAAGCGAAGTTTTCCAAACTTCTCTCTATGTTAGGAGTTCAGGAAGTTGTCATTAAAGGGGGATAGGCTCTAATTCCTCCTTCCTTCTTCTATTGTGTCAACATTGTAAAACCTTCAATCCTATCCCAAGTTGTTCTTAAGGGGGGATGTTAGGATATTTAGACACTTAGGAGTTAGTTAAGATCTACTTGGTCTAATATGTCGTTAGGTAAAAGTGTGTTTCTTTAGTGTGCATTAGTATGCATTTTTAGTTAGGAAATCCGACGGTCACGATATGTTCCCGACATAGAGTGATCCGACGGTTCATACTCTCCTCGATATTAATGGCCATTGATCCTTATCTTAACACCCGATTGGTCCATGATCTCTATTTAAAGAGCATGGAGGGTCATTTTCCGATGATCGATTGTGAGAAAATCTATTGTAAAATCTCTATGTAATCTTTTTCTTTTGCATTAATAAACTGCTCTAAGTGGTCGCGTTGGTTGGGGTTGTGGATGTTTCCCCGTAGGGGTTTTACCACGTAAAAACATCGGTGTGTTGATCTTTGATCTATTTATGTGAGTGGTTACTGAAGGTGTTCATCCTCTGTTGGAATACATGTGTTTTCAAACATCTAGCAGCTTCATTGCCACATATTAATGTTCCACTCCTTCATTTTCCATTTCTCAACCAATGACATATATGTATTCTTCAACCGTGACCACATTTTTTCTATGAAACAGAAACCACTTGTTGGTTTCTTTAGGCATGGTATTAGGATATCCAATAATGAAAATGATGTTCAAGGGGTTGTAGAGGTATTTTTCCCAAGGATGATCCATTGGTGCAAAGGGGATATTACTGTGGAAAAGAGGTTTGAGAACGAGGGAGTTAAAATGAAGATTTGTTCGGTAAACCTTGGAAGTCTTGAATCTTCCATAGGGAAGGGTCTTTTGGGAAGATAGATTCTGGGTTGGCGGAGTCACCAAATGAGCTTCAACTCATCAAAGGAAAGAAGGGAAAGGGAACTTCCCTCAAGTGGTGTCTCCAGGAAATCTAGGGGTAAAGGATTTGGGATCTAATCTTGCCAAAGTGTCGTTAGGGCACAAAAGATGATTCAAAATCCTCCCTGACAATGACATCGAAATTTTATCGCACAGATTGCAGGTTGGGAAAATCCTAACCCAAACTACAAAAGTGGGGCAACTGTGAGAGTATCTACCCACTGTCACCTTAGATAGATACTCCCCTCACTTTAGTGAAGGAGAAATGCTACACAAGGGGGGAATCCCGATGACCCTAGGGGGGATTGAGGTGGAGGATGGAGAGGTTATGAAAGGGTCCCTTTAGGTCAATGATGAAAGTGAAAAGAAGGCTTGTAAAATAATCTCATGGTGAAGAACGATTTCCAAAGGTCTTGAGTACCTACACCAAATTGTTAAACCTGCCCGAGACAAGACAATTTATCGCAATATAAGACAAGATATCAAAGGGACAAGCAAGTGAATCTTGTTGTCCTAAATTGCAGTGGTTAACAAATATGTATATCAGAAATAGGATGTTTCACTAACTGCAGAAATTACCATCAAAAGTATCAAAGAATTATTGGACAATCAAGTGCTAAACAAGTAAGCAATATTCCAATACTTAAGCATGGACTTTGATGGCAAGTTAGGGCTGCTAGATGACATTTTTCAGAATTATATTAAGGCATCCTTATGGATGTATTAATTTTTTTCTAAAACAACAAAATCCAACACCAAAAATCAACAAGTAAACCATCTAAAAGATATATAATGAACAACATAATGATAATATGATTTTAAAAGTAAATTTCAGCAGTTGGTAAATGTACAATAAGTAAAAGAAGAGGTTTTATATAGCCCTAATGGCTGTATCATTAAATTTACAAAATAAATAAGAAATCCTTGGCCAAGATAGATGCCCTAGTGGATCAAGCAAGCCTAAAGCATGAATAATTAATTCCACTTCGAACAAATTCAGTATCTCGAAAATTCATGCATTCCAATGTAAGTATTTTATTTCTCCAATGAAAAAGTAGATTAGTGCCTTATCAATGGTTTATGGAGTCTTGGGTTTAAAGGCTAGGCTTCCAAATCCTCTAGGGGTGTAATCCCTTTTACTCCCTAGAGTATGCAAAACCTAGGAAGGAAAATCTAGGACGGTGTATTCCCTTATACTCCTCCTAGAAACCTTTGAAAATGACTTATCTACTAAAAAATAAGATGAACTTGGTGGAGGGTGTATGCCCTTATACTCCTCCAAGTTTTTTGAGACAAGAATAGCATGAAACATGAAGAAATTACCAACAATTGCAGAAAATTCCTTACCGATTTCAATGATAGGAAGGCACAACCCTCATCTACCATGAAAATATCATCCACATGCAAAGACAAGTCTCCAAGAAGGTAGCACACCACTTTATCTCCACAATAGACAATATAGCACCCAAAATTGCACAAGAGAAGAGAGAAATCGATTTTCCCAAAGAGGGCAAAAATTTCATCTAAGAATGTCTTCTCCCAAGTGAGAGACATATGATAAAATGAAATAGTTTGGTCTCTTATTTATACAAGACCTCAATATAATGTTTGTCCACATAACATTAGGTTAAACCAAAAAATAAGGAGGCTGACCTCCTTTATGTTTCCCCTTTACAAATTTAATTTGATATTTGCACAAATTAAAACCCTAAAATATGATGTCAGGCCCTAAGAGGGTGACATTTTGGCTCTCTCAGCAAGTCATTGAGTGGTTGGAGAAGATGTTGGGCCTCCAAAGGCCATGTGTCATTGTGTTAGGTGTCCTACTCTCCATCAATCATACTAAGCCATCATCAAACTTCACCACTATCATCAAAACCCTAGCCCCAAGGTGACGTCAAGCCCAAAAGGTGTAGCGCATGACCTCCAAAGGCAAGTCATTAGGCCATATGCAGGCTAGGTGCCTTCCTTCAAGGTGTTTTATCATGCCTCCAAAGAAAACATCCATCTTCTGGTTTCTCCCAAGGTGTGGGTCATTGCATCCACTCTACGGGATTCAAGCCCCAATCATGATCCAAGCTAGGATTGTTCCTCCAAAAATGTCCATCAAGCAAGGTCCTGCAAAGAAAAATGAGTGTGCCCTCCAAGGGTCTCAAGTCAAATGTATCATGCCAAGTAAAATCACATTTAATACAATAACCACCTAAACATGTGCATCAAAACTACCTTTTCAAATTAAACAACTGCTCAAAGACCCTATGAAAATTTCCAAGTGTAGGCATGGGAGGGTTGTGAAGGTGACCTATTGGGCGAGTCATTCCTCAAGTAAAGGAGTGTTTCCTAGGTGGACCCTTTCTAAGTCATCCAAAGAAAATGGAATGGACGGGGGTAAGACTTTTGGGCATGGGCTTCATGACATACAAGGGTTCATATTGTATCACTTATGGGTTCCTTTGTAGAGGGTGTGCTACACCTTTGTTTTCAATGCAACCTTTTTCCAAGCCCATTTATTGCCATTAATTATTTAAAGTGTTTCCAGGTTGAAGCTAAAGTGGGATTTCTACCTGTTATCACACAAGTTGTAGGTTGGGAAAATCTTGACCCAACCACCAATTAGTGACAACTAGGAGAGAACCTACCCACTGTCACCTTAGGTAGGTGTTCCCATCACTTTATAGGTGAGATAGTCAACTCAAGGGGGAATCACGGTGACCCTAGGGGGAAATGAGATGAAAAATGATAAGTATGAGTGGATTTCCCTATAGGTCAATTATAAATTGTATGAAGATCTTGGAAAAGTGTCTTGGGAAGGTTCAAGGGTTTCCAAATGAGTTGAGTGACCTGCCGAGAGTAAAGTACCTTCCCGAGACATAATAAAAACCAAGGATACTTGTAATATGTTAGTTGGAAAAGAAAGTTAATATTTATATCCCTAATTGCATAATTTTTTTTTATATATATCATCTCATAAAAGATAGTAAAGGATTCAAAATGAGTGTTAAAAGTATGATTAAATGAGCAAGAGATAAGATAGTGAAAACAAACTAAATCCAACAATGATAAAGCAATACTTTAGCACAAAAGCAAGGATGAAAAACAAAAGCTTGCTGCAGTGATATTTATCAGCCTTATGGGTATATAAAACCAAGCTTAATAGAAGAAAAATAAGCCACTGGAAACTACTTCTAACTAGCTCAACAAGTGCGTTAGGGTTAGTAGAGAATTAGGGAAAAATTAGGGGTTAGTCCTAGGGTTAGTTTAGGAGTTATTACAAGTTAAATGGTTAGATTTTCTGTAGCCTTATGGCTATAGGTTAGTTTTGTAACATCAAAAAGAATAAATGGTTGAAATTGGACACCTCAATGAGGCAAGAGAGCCAAAGTCTCAAGGAACAACTTCTCAAAGAGACAACTTCAAAACTTGAAAATTTCATGTTCACCAAGGCAACAATTTATTTCTCCAATGAAACAAATAATGACTAGTTCCTTTAATGATTGGGTTAATAGAGTCAAGAAAATAAAGAGCTAGAGTTACTACCTCCTTGGGGGTGTAAATCCTCTTACTCTCCAAGGCAAGTATCCCTAGCTAGGGTTTAGGCTAAGAGGGTGTATGCACTTATACTTCTCTTAGCAAACCCTTGTTAAACCAATAAAATTTAAGCATAAAGTGATGGAGGCTAAGGTGGGAGTTTATAACCTTATACTTCCCACTGAGATCTAGCAAAATAGCCTTGACTTCAATAACAAATGATAGCACTGTTATCCCCATTTTGTGGGATAATTAAGGAGATTATGCCTCGAGGCCCTAAGGTTGCAAATATGGAGTGTCGAGAGGCTACATGAATAGAAGTATCCTTTTTCACAGATGAAGATCCTTCACACCACCACAGAGGTCATAGATTTTCAGATGGCATCCACCACACCAGATGGCTTCCAAGAGGAAATGGGCCTTGCTCCATGAGGTGCAAGTCAAGTATTATTGTGAGTGTCATTTCAATATTTGAGGCATTTGAATATGTTTTATCTTTGATTACTTTAGATTTCATGATATATGCTTGGACATTATGCCTTTTTCCCTATTTCACCTTGGTGGTTGAAATTGTTACCTAGTAATTGGTCTTCCTTGAGGATGGGTTTGATACTAGGAACTACCTTGAAGAGCCATCATACCTTTCCTGACTATACTTACCACTTTCCATCACTATTCCCCCCCATTTCCTTATCTCTTGGGATTTATAGGGTGTATTAGACAAGAAGGGGTTGTACCTCATTCTATGGGAAGAATGGGATGAAGAACCAAAGGGATTGATGTTGGGTAAAATTTAAAAGCCTATATATAAACCTTCCAGATGCTTCATCCAGGGATCCCCCCTAGAAAGCAATGAATCACTTATCTGTAAGAAAAAGGGGACCCACAAGAATAATGATTAAGAATGCTTAAAAGGTTAGTTGGAGGATAGGAGGTCCCATCATGAGCTGGCCTATAATACTCATAGATATATAGTGGTATGACATTACCATCATCTGGTCACCAAACTAGGGTGATGGCTCTCAGTTGCATGGCTGAGAGAAAGGGGGTCTCATCACAAGCCAACCTTCTCATTTCCACTAGGTGTTTGTGAGTGACTGTCATTATCTAGAAACCATGCCAGGGCAATGGCCTTCAAATTGTCCTTAAAATATGATAGAAAAAAAGAATGGAAAAATGATGGGCTTGGAAAAATTGCATTGCAAACGAAGGTTCCACACACCCTCTACAAAGGCACCCATGAATGAGACACTACAACCCCTTGTATGTCATGAATCCCATGACCATTGAGTCTTTACGCTTAACCACTTAATACACTTTACATGGTTTAGAGAGGGATCTCTTGGAAACACTCCTTGACCTAGGGAAAGATCTACCTTATTGGACACCTCATCAACCCTCCCATATCCAAGCTTGGAAAGTCACACAATGTCTTTGAGAACTTAATTTTTTGATAGGGTAATATTTGATGCACATGCTTAGGTGGATCATTTATTGATTTGACTTATTTATCATGATGTTATGAATTTATATCCTTGGAGGGCGTGCTTACTTGTCTTTCCAGGACCTAGTTGGCGGATAGTTTTGGAAGAACAAGCCTAGCTTGGGCTTTCTTGAGGATGCAAGCCCATAGGTTGGATGCCATGGGTCCACATGTCGGATCATAGAGATAAAGTTTTAGAGACCGAGAAGATGATGTGGAATACCTAGCCCAACCCTCACATGCCAAACGATTTGCCTAGGAGAGGCAACACATCACCTTTTTAGGCTTGACATCATCCTTGGGGGCTAGGGTTTGGTGTTGAGACATGAACAAGTGGATGTCTTGGTGAAATAAGGCTTTGATCATGAATATTGATGAAAAGTGGCCTTTGGAGGCCTAACCATACTACTACAACTCCAACGACTTGGTCAAAGAGGAAAAATGTCCCCTAAAAGGGACACATCACCTTCATTTTATGGTTTTCTTTGTGAAAAGGTGAAATTAAAGTGATTTTTTAATTATTATCTTTGTAAAGGGGAAATATTAGGGTTGTTGATCCCTAGTATCGTGTTTTATCCTAAGTTATGGGAAGAAACTATCTTAGTGACATTTTGTATAAATAAGAGGTCATAAGATCTCATTTGAACATAACTCTCCCATTGTGACAAGTACATGGCTGAAATTTTCACTACATTTGGATTTCTTCTTGTCTCTTGTGCTATGGAATGGTTTCTTTGGTTATGGTGATGATGATGATGTTGCGTTATCTCTTGGAGGTCACTTCTAGCTTATTGTGGTGGTTTACATTGGCATGCTAAAGGATTTTCTTGGATTGGTATGGTTCTTTAATTTGTCATTGTCATTGGTAATTCAAGTTAAGGTTGTTTTGGCTAAGGCTATATAGGGATTATAAGCACATATACCCCTATCCTATTTTACACCATAATTATCAAGCTTCTAAAGTTATTTGCAAGGGTTTTGTTGAGGAAGCATAAGGATTTACACCCCCTAATTTCAAACCCTAGCTAGGTTACTTACCTTGGGAAGTAAGAGGATTTACATCCCCAAGGGTTTAGTAGTCCTAGATATTTCTTTAAGACCCCATTAACCCATAACTAAAGGCACTAATCTTGCATTGGAGATATAAATTTCTGCATTGGTAAACACGAAATTTCAAGATTTTGGTTTTCTCTCACTTGAGGTTTGTTCCTATATCATTGAGCTACCTTGCCTCATTGAGGCATCCCATTTCAACCACAAATTATTATTGCTGTAATAACCCTAACCTACATCCATTAGGGCTGCACTAACCCTAACTAGTTCCTAAACTAACCCTAGACTAGCCCTAAAAATCTGCCCTAACCTTCTACTAACCTAGGCACACTTATTGAGCTAACTAAGAGCTGATTTGATTGGATAAGTTTTCTGTTATAGACCCTGGTTTTCTACAACCACAAGGATGGTACATTTACTGTAGAAAACCCTAACATAACTTCACTCGTAACTTACCTTTCTACCATCAAAAGTTGCTAAGAATTTGCCAATTTATTCTACTTGGTCAAATACAATTTTTGGGTGGATTCTTTTTGGATTTTGGTGGATATATTAACTTCTTTCACAACAAGTTTCCTACATCCATAAGGCTGAAAAAAACTTCTTCATACACTTATGATATCCATAATCATTGCTTTAAATTGTGAAGTCATCTAGTGATTTTCTACTTTGTTTCAAGCACATTTCATTGGACTTTAGTAACTTGTTAGCAACTCCAATACTTGTTTCTTCACTGATATATATTGTTACATGTTGCTGAAAATTAGGGACATAAAGCCTAACTTTCTGATCCAACTAACACATTATACTACATAGTGGTTTTCATCGTGTCTCAGGTAGATACAAGTTTATCGAAAATTCATCCAAGGCTTTTGAACCCCTTGAACCTTCCCAAGACTCTTTCCCATGACCTTCATACCATTAAAAATTGACCTCTAGGGACATCCTCTTCATATTCATCTTTTTCCATATCTTTCCCCATAGGGTCATCGATATCCCCCCCTTGAGGTGACTACCTCACCTCTAAAGTTATGGGGACACATGCCTAAGATGATAGTGGGTAGGTGCCCTCCTAGTTGTCGCCAATTGGTGGTTGGGCCGGGATTTTCCCAACCTACAACTTGTGCGATAATTTTTTTTCACCATTTTCGGGGAGGATTTTGAATCCTCTTCATAACCCTAATGACACTTTGGAAATCATCTTGAATCCTTTATCCCTTAGGTTTCCTGGAAACTCCACCCAAGGGACGTTCCCTTTCCACCTTTTGTGATAAATATTTTCCTAAATCTTGTCTGGCCACTCCACCATGGTACGAAAGAAGCGTTAACCAACCCCCAAAAAACCTTCCAAAGGTCATAAGGCCTCACCCAAAAGGTCTAGTCCTCCGACCTCACCCATTTCTTGTAATTTTCCATCTACTTCTCATAGCCCTCCATCCTCACCTACTGCCTCCATGCCTCCGCTCTCACCTATACCCACCTTGCTAAATGCTACATGGAACCTACATGACAAAGAGGAAAACAAACATTTGGATATAAAAAATATCCTTGGATCTCCTCATAAACTCCCAAAGGACTTCAAGGAGTGGCTTCCCAACTTTTCAGGAGAAGATCTCACTACACCTGAATATCACTTATATTTTTTCCTACGCAATCTAGAGTCTTATGACCAACATGAGTATATCTTGATGAAGATATTTGCTTACACTTTTTTCAGAAGGGCCAAGGATTGTTTTGATAGTATTTCCCCAGGAACAATCACAAACTGGAACCTCTTTCAAGAGCTTTTCACCGAAATATTTGGAAAAAAGAGAGATTACTAATCCTTGTATAATCAACTCCACAGTTGCAAGAGAAATTCAGGGGAGAATATAAAGGATTTCAATGATATATTAGAACCCTCGTAAAACATTTCCCTCAAGAGTTAAGACCTTCCAAAGCTACCATCCTCAAATCTTACATATCAACCATGAAAGAATCGTATGAGGTTTTGATTGGGAGGCACCTTGCAACTTTATTTGAGGCTCAAGAGAGAGCATGTGAAATAGAAGAAAACTTAGCCTCCTCACTCATACACGAAGAATAATGTCTTAAAGAGACTCTTCATATTAATTAGATCAATGAATTTGTCTCACCAAACTTTCCCTCAGAAGTCAGAACTTACCTGCAAGAGGAACGAGAAAACACAGCTGAAAGAGCAGCTTATCTCATGATTAATATTTTAGAAGAAGAAAAGGAGGCAATGCTAGGAAAATCACCTTGCCCACCGAGTAAGATCTTGGACTTGGAAATAAAATAAGAAACATAACAAGCTAAAGAAAATTTCTGGAAACACATTCAACAAGTCTTGGCGGAAGCTCACATAGAAAGGAAAGTTAAAGTCATCAAAGGTGAGGAGAAAGCTTCTTCCCCAGATAAGACCAAAAATGAAAGTACTGTGGATCATGTCAACATGAACCATCAAGTTATAGAACAAGGAATTGACAACACCTTTATTTTGGAAAAATCCCTTTTCATCGATGAAGAAAAGAGGGAAGGATCATGGAGTCTAGATTTTTATGGTGCACACTCAAGCACAGGTTCAGGTGCAACGATAGTATTAAGATCACCAGATAATAAGACTAACCTTTTCTCATACAGACTCGAGTTCGATTGCACGAAAAACATTGTCAAGTACAAATCCCTTATCCTAGGCATTAACCTAGTCGCCGATATGAACATTAAGACCCTACATGTAGAAGGGGATTCCGACCTAATCATTTCACAAGTCAACAAGAAGTTTGCTGCTAAAAACCCAAGGTTGAAGTCACACAAAGATGTCGTATGGGATGTCATAAATAAGTTTGACAACTTTTCCAATGAGGCCATCGCTAGGGAAGATAATCATTTGGAAGACAACCTTGTTGTCTCCGCTTCAACCTTGCAAGTTTTCAAAGAAATTAGCCTTTACAAGGTATAAGTAAATTACAAACCCTCGTTACCTGACAACTTAGAACATTGACAAGTTTTTGATAACAACAATCAACTTATTCATTTCCTCCAAAATGAGGAAGAGTTCTTTGAAGCCCAAATAAACCTATTGGCTGAAAGAGAAAATATTGAGATCATCGATGTAGCTGATGGAACCCTACCCAAAGGAATTTTTCCTTTAGAGAATCATTTTGATAGAGATGATATGTATAAAGGGAAACCTTCAAAGAGAATCAACGATGAGATCGTTGAATTCAACATTGGAACCAAGGAATCCTCGAAATTAGTTAAATTTGGTAAAGGAACAATGACTGATGAAAGGGAAAAGTTTATTTCCCTTATAAGAGAGTTCAAAGATGTCTTTGATTGGTATTACAAATATATAAAGGCTTTCCGAGAAGAGTTAATGCAACATGCTATTCCCCTCATTGATGGTACAAAGCCCTTCAGAAAAAATCTCAGGGAGATGAACCCAAAGGTTTCCACACAAGTACAAAAGGAGTTGAAAAAGATGGTTGAGGCAGGAATAATCAAACCTATCAGATATTCATCATGGGTATCTAATCGAGTTATTGTAAGGAAGAAGAGTGGTGAAATTAGAATATGTGTAGAATTTAGAAATTTAAACCAGGCTTCACTTAAGGACAATTATCCTCTACCAAACATGGAATACCTTTTTCAAAGGGTCATGGGTGCATAGATGATTTCCATGATTGACAGTTTCTCAAAATATAATCAAGTTTTATTAAAGGAGGATGATCAACTAAAAACTGCTTTTACCACCCCTCAGGGAACCTAAAAGTATTTAAGAATGCCTTTTGGACTCACCAACACGGGGACTAATTTTCAACACACCATGGACTATGATTTCAGATATCTAATTAGGAAACTTATAGAGATATATCAAGATGATCTGACTTCCATCTCTAAAAAGAGGGAACAACATATCCAACACTTAATAAATCAAGAGCCCATTGAGGTAGGAGAGAAGGAACATGTCAACATTGTTGTTAGTGAGATTGAAAACAATGAATGGTATTCATATATAGTTTATTACTTGAAAAACCTCACATGCCCTGATCATTTAGTGGAACATAAAAGAAGATCCCTAAGACTAAAAGCTATGAAGTATTGTCTGACAGAGAATGGTCTCGAGTGGAGGAACCTAGATGGGGTGATCCCGAGATGTGTTGATAAGAAGAAGTTGATAGGTTAAATAATGACCTTCATGTGAGACATTGTGGAGGCCATTTGGAAGCACACACCACTTCCCATAAGATTCTAAGAGAGAGATATTATTGGCCTACTATTTTCTCTGACAGACATCGATATGTTAGATCTTGTCAACCATGTCAATCTTTTACCGGCAAGCAACCCCTTCCTTCCCTTCCCCTTAATCCAATCATTGTGGAATCACCCTTTCAACAATGGGGATTGGATTTCATTAGTGAATTCAAAGAAAAATCTAGTAACAGATAATGAAGAATTTTGATCGCCACTAATTACTTCACTAGATGGGTGGAATCTATCCCAACAAAGAAAACAATGGAAGAAGTCGTGATGAAATTCCTCAAGGAAAAGATTATTTCTAGATTTGGTGTCCCTGCTAAGATAACCACCGACAAAGCCAAAGCCTTTATCTCAATGGCGCTCAATAAGTTTTTCTTCAAGTATGGGATTTTTTTATCACATTATTCAAATTATTATCCTCAAGGGAATGGGTTGGCATAATCCAACAACAAAAATATTATGAACATTGTGAAAAGTATTGTTGGGAAAAACAAGAAGAGTTGGGACAACAAAATTAAGTATGCTCTGTGGGCCAAACGCATGACTACCAAGAGTTCCACCGGAAGGACTCATTTTGAGTTGGTGTACGAGTTAGAATCTCACTTGCCTATAAATCTACAAATTCCAGCGTTACAAATAGCCCAACAATTCAATACAGATAAAGAAGCATTGCAGGTGTGAATCGATCAACTCATGGAATTGGATAAAACTTGAAGAATGGCCTTCGATCAAATGGAAATGAATCAAGATAAAGTGAAAGGAACTTTTGATTGGAAGGTAACACAAAGAGACTTCATGGAAGAGGATCAAGTCTTACTACGGGACAAAAGAAGAAAAAAACCTAGGATGCATCAAAAGTTCGACAGTCTTTGGCTAGGCCCCTACAAAATAGAGGAAATTTCCGGGCCATACTCTTTCTACTTATCCATGACAAAAGGTTGGAGGATGCCACTACCAGTAAATGGATCTCTCCTCAAACATTATTTCCAAGGTGGCACATGACTTCTTCAGGGCCCATGCCCCAAGTAAGTATGTAGGTCATCTTTCTTTCCTTGCATCTGCACCTTGATTACTCATATTAGTTTAGATGCATTTCATTTTCATTTTTCTCTATTTTCATATTGATTTCATGCTTGGTTTAGAAATTTTTGAAAAAATGTCAAAATTTTTCTTTTCTAGATTAGCTTTCATTTAGGATTATATATATGCATAAAGGGTGATAGCACCACCCTAGATGCTCTTATCCCTTTGTTTGAGTTTTGGAAGGCACATGCCTACTAGGAGATGTTGCAGTTCTCATTCATTCTACGATGAGCACATGTCCCCAAGTAGGAGCCAAATGTTATCCCCATTTTGTGGGATATCTGAGGAGATTATGTCTCGAGGCCCTCGGGTTGCATATATGGAGTGTCGAGAGACTACATGACTAGCAATATCCTTTTTCATAGATGGAGACCCTTCTCACCACCACAGAGGTTGTAGATTTTCAGATGGCATCCACCACACCAACTGGATTCTGAGAGGCAATGGGCCTTTCTCCATGAGGTACAAGTCAAGTATTATGGTGAGTGTCATTTCAATATTTGAGGCGTTTGAGTATGTTGTATCTTAGACAGCTTTAGATTTCATGATACATGCTTGGACATTATGACTTTTACCATGTTTTATCTTGGTTGTTGACATTGTGCCCTAGTAAGTGGTATTCCCTGGGGATGGGTTTGATACTAGGAAATACCTTGAAGAGCCATTGTACCTTTCTCGACCATAATTACCACTTTCCATCACTATTTCCCCTCATTTACTTATCTCTTGGGATTTTTAGGGTGTATTGACCCAAGAAGGGGTTGTCCCTCATTCTATGGGAAGAAGAGGATGAAGGCCCGAAGGGATTGATTTTGGGTAAAAGTTAAAATCCTATATATAAACCTTCCAGATGCTTTTCCCATGGATCCCCTCTAGAAATCAATGAAACGCTTATCTGTAAGAAAAAGGGGACCCACAAGAACAATGATTAAAAATTCTTAAAAGGTTAGTTGGATGATATGAGGTCTCATCACGAGCCTACCTATCATGTTCATAGATATCTAGTTGTATGACATTACCATCATCTGGTCACCAAGCTAGGGTAGTGGCTCTCAATTGCATGGCTGAGAGAAAGGAGGTCTCATCATGAGACAACATTCTCATTTCCACTAGGTGTTTGTGAGTGGAACTGCCATTTTCTGGACACCACACTAGGACAATGGCCTTCAAATTGTCCTTAAAATATGAAAGAAACAAAGAATGGAAAAATGTCGGGCTTGGAAAAATTGCATTGCAAACGAAGGTGCCACACACCCTCTACAAAGGCACCCATGAATGAGACACTACAACCCCTTTTATGTCATGAACCCCATGCCCATTAAGTCCTGACCCTTAACCACTTCATTGAATTTACATGGCTTAGAGAGGGATCTCTTGGAAACACTCCTTGAACTAGGGTAAGATATACCCAATATGACACCTCGTCGACCCTCCCACATCCAAGCTTGGCAAGTCGCATAATGTCTTTGAGAACTTAATTGTTTGACACGGTAATGTTTGATGCACATGATTAGTTGACTCATTTATTGATTTGACTTACTTAGCATGATGTTATGAATTGAGACCCTTGGAGGGTGTGCTTACTTATCTTTGTAGGACCTAGTTGGTGGATAGTTTTGGAAGAAAAATCCTAGCTCGGGCTTCCTCAGGGATGCAAGCCCACTTGTTGGATGCCATGGGTCCACATACCAGATCAAAGAGACAAAATTTTGGAGACCTATAATATGACGTGGAAGACCTAGCCCAACCCTCACATGCCAAACGATTTTCCTAGGAGAGGCAAAATGTCACCCTTTTAGGCTTGATGTCATCCTTGGGGGCTAGGGTTTGGTGGTGAGACATGGACAAGTGGATGTCTTGGTGAAATAAGGCTTTGATCATGAAGATTTATGACAAGTGGCCTTTGGAGGCCTAACCATACTACTACAACTCCAACGACTTGGTCAAAGAGGCAAAACATCCACTAAAAGGGAGACATCACCTTCATTTTAGGGGTTTCTTTGTGCAAAGGTGAAATTAAAGTGAATTTGTGTATTATTATATTTGTAAAGGGGCAAGATTAGGGTTGTTGAACCCTAGTATTGTGTTTTACCCTAAGTTATGTGGACAAACTGTCTTAGTGACATTTTGTATAAATAAGAGATCATAAGATCTCATCTGAACATAACTCTCCCATTGTGAGAAGTACATGGCTGAAATTTTCACTACCTTTGGAGTTCTTCTTGTCTCTTGTGCTATAGAATGGTTTCTTTGGTTATGGTGATGAGGATGATGATACACTATCTCTTGGAGGTCACTTCTAGCTTATTGTGGTGGTTTACATTGGCATGTTAAAGGATTTTCTTGGATTGGTATGGTATTTACTTTGTTATTATCATTGATAATTCAAGTTAAGGTTGTTTTGGCTAAGGATAGATAGGGAGTATAAGAACATACACCCCTATCCTAGTTTCCACCATAATTATCAAGCTTCTAAAGTTATCTGCAAGGGTTTTGTTGAGGAAGTATAAGGATTTACACCCCTCAATTTCAAACCCTATCTAGGTTACTTACCTTGGGAAGTAAGAGGATTTACATCCCCAAGGATTTAGTAGTCATAGATCTTTATTTACGACCCCATTAACCCATAAATAAAGGCACTAATATTGCATTGGAGATATAAATTGTTGCATTGGTAAACGTGAAATTTCAAGATTTTGGTTTTCTCTCACTTGAGGTTTGTTCCTCTAGACTTGAGCTACCTTACCTCATTGAGGCATCCCCTTTCAACCACAAATTATTGTTTCTATAGAACCATAACCTACAACCATTAGGGTTGTACTAACCCTAGCTAACTAACCCTAACTAGATCCTAAACTAACCCTAGACTAGCCCTAAAAATCTGCCCTAACCTTCTACTAACCTAGGCACACTTATTGAGATAACTAAGAGATGATTTGATTGGATAAGTTTTATGTTATAGACCTTGGTTTTCTACAACCACAAGGATGGCACATTTACTGCAAAAAACCCTAACATAACTTACCTTTCTACCATCAAAAGTTGCTAAGAATTTGCCAATTTATTCTACTTGGTCAAATACAATTTTTGGGTGGATTATTTTTGGATTTTGGTGGCTATATTCACTGCTTTCACCAGAATTTTCCTACAACCATAAGGTTGAAAAAAAAATCTGCATACACTTATGATAGACATAATAATTTCTAAAGTCTCATTGATGTAAATTGTGAAGTCATCTAGTGATTTTCTACTTTGTTTCAAGCACATTTCATTGGACTTTAGTAACTTGTTAACAACTCCAGTACTTGTTTGTTCCCTGATATATAATGTTACCTGTTTCTACAAATTAGGGACATCAAGCCTAACTTGCTGATCCAACTAACACATTATACTGCATAGTGGTTTTCATAGTGTCTCAGGCAGGTACAAGTTTCTCGACAATTTATCCAAGGATTTGCAAACCCCTTGAACCTTCTCAAGACTCTTTTCCAAGACCTTCATACCATTTAGAATTTACCTCTAGGGACATTCTCTTCATCTTCATATTTTTCCATCTCTTTCCTGCTAGGGTCAGTGGGATTCCCCTTTTGAAGTGACTACCTCACCTCTAAATTGACGGGGACACCTGCCTAAGGTGATAGTGTGTAGGTTCCCTCCTAGTTGTCTCCAATTGGTTGTTGGGTCGGTATTTTCCCAACCTACAATTTGTGCGATAACAAAAACAATGTGAAAAATCCTTACGAATTCAAGGAAAATGCTAAGATAAACCAATACAATAGAAAAGAAGATCCTTCCAAGGATAGTGCATCACTTCCATCAACCAATAACCAATATTGTAGCAATACACAAGAGCACAAGAGAGAAACTAGCCAAAGATAGTGAAAATTTCAGTCTAATACTTCTCACAGTGGGAGAGTTATGTTATAAAATGAGATCTTATGATATCTATTTATAGAAAATGTCATCAACATAGTTTGTCCCCATTAGCAAGGGTAAAATATAATATAGTGGGTCCACAAACCTTATCTTACCCCTTGCAACCAAATAATATTAAACAATTCATCTTTAAATTTACTTTTACAAAAAATAAAACCCTAAAGTAAGATGGCGTCCTCTCTTTAAGGGACGTTTTGACACTAGGAGCAAGTCGTTGGAGTTGGAGATGCATAGTTAGGCATCCAAATTCCACACGTCACTCATCTAGGCCATATCCTCATGGTCAAGGTCTTCTTCTCCTCAAAACATCCATGTGTCAATGAACAACATATTCACCACCAAACCCTAGCCCTTATATGTGACGTCAAGCTTCTAAAAGTGACGTTTTGCATCTCCTAGGAAAAACATTTGGCATGTAAGGGCTAGGTCATGCCATCCATAATGTCTTCTATGTCTCCAAAGGTACGTCTCTGTCATACAACATGCGGGCCCTTGGCATCAAACTTGTGGGATTCAAACCCAATGGAAGCCTAAGCTAGGCTTGTTCCCCCAAAACTATCCACCAACTAGGTCCTGCAAAGACAAATAAGCACACCCTCCAAGGATATCAAGTCATAATATCATGGTGAATGAATCAAATCAATAAATTATCCACCTAAGCATGTGCATCAAAGATTTCCCGGTCAAACAAGTAAGTGCTCAAAGATATTATGCAACTTGCCAAGCTTGGATATGGGAGCATTGACGAGGTGTCCTATTGGGTAGATCTTTCCCTAAGTCAAGGAGTATTTCCCAAGTTATCCCTCTCTAAGCCATGTGAATTAGATGAAGTTGTTAAGGATCAAGACTCACTAGGCATGGGGTTCATGACATGCAAGGGGTTGTAGTGTCTCATTCATGGGTGCCTTTGTAGAGGGTGTGTGACACCTTCGTTTGCAATGCACGTTTTCCAAGCCCATCCTTTTTCCATTCTTTGTTTCTTTCACGTTTTAAAGGACGATTTGAAGGCCACTTTCCTAGCGTGTTGTGTATATAATGACAATGTCACTCACAAATACCTTGCGGAAATGAGAAGGTTGGCTCGTGATGAGACCCCTTTCTCTCAGTTGTGTAACTGAGAGCCACTACCCTAGCTTGGTGGTCATATGATGGTAATTCCATACCGCTATTTGACCATTATCATGATAGGCCAGCTCGTGATGAGACCTCCTATCCTCCAACTAACCCCCTAAGCATTCATTATTATTTATTCTTGTAGGTCCCCCTTTTCTTATAGAGAAGCGTTTCATTTCTTTCTCTAGGAATCCCTGGGTAAAGCATATGGAAGGTCTATATATAGGATTTTATATTTTTATGCAAAATGAATCCCTCTAGGCCTTCAACCCCTTCTTCCCATGGAATGAGGGACAACCCCTTCTTGGTTCAATTCACCATAAAATCCCAAGTGACAAGGAAATGGGGGGTTTGGGTGATGGCAAGTGGTAAGTATGGCTAAGAAATATACAATGGCTCTTCAAGGTAGTTCCTAGTAGCAAACCCATTTCCATGGAAGACCACTTACTAGGGAACAATGTCAACAAAAAAGGTGAAACAGGGAAAAAGTCATAATGTCCAAGATTATGTCATGAAATCTAAAGTAGTCTAAGATAAAAACATACTCAAAATGCCTCAAATATTGAAATGAAACTCACTATAATACCTGACTTGTACCTCATTGAGCAAGTCCTAGTGCCCCTCGTAAACTAGTTGGTGTGGTGGATGCCATCTAAAAATCCTGACCTCTGTGGTGGTGAGAAGGGTCTCCATCTGTGTAAGTGGATATTGTTGGTCATGTAATCTTTTGACACTCCATATCTGCAACTTGAGGGCCTCAATACATAATATCCTTAGTTATCCCACAAAATGGGGATAACACTACCTAAGCATGAAAAACATTTCCCACCTTGACTCTACCCTGGTCACAATATGCTTCCCCAAGTTAAAGACAATGTGTGGTACTTTTACCTAAGCATGAAAAACATTGCCCATACATGCTCTACCTTGGTTGGAATTTTTATATTGTTATTCTTCACGTGTCCCATTAGTTTCTTATGAGAGACATTTCATTTTCCTTAGGATCCCTAGGCGAGCATCTAGAACGTTTATGATTGGATTTAATATTTTTCTAGTTACAAGCCTCTGGGCCTTTAGCCCCTTCTTCCCATGAAATGAGGTACAATCCCTTATTAGGTTAGTACAACTAAAAATCCCAAAAGGTGGGGATACAAAAAGGATGAAGGGTGAAAAGTGATAAGTAATATTGGGAATGGTACAATGACTCATAAATGGGAATTCCAAGTAGCAAAAATTTCCCCAAGGGTGACCACTTACTAGGGCACAATGTCAACCACCAAGGTCAAACATGGAAAAGAGCATAATTTCCAAGAATACATTCTAAAATCAAAAGCAACTTCAAATTCAACATACTCAAATGCCTCAATTATTAAAGTGACACTTACCACAATACATGACTTGTACATCATAGAGAAAGACCCATTGTCTTATGGAAACAAGCTGAATGTGGTGGATTCCATCATGATGATGAACCAAAGAAGTGTGGTGGTGAATTGGGTCTTCATCTATGTAAGTGGACATCAAAATTCAATCCATCCCTCAACACTCCATGTTTGCAACCTAAGGGCCTCGAGACATCATTGCCTTAGTGATCCCTAGAAATGGGGGATAACATATGGCTCTTACTCGTGGACATGTTCTCGCCAAAGAGTGCATGAGAACATCAACATCTCTTGTTTAGACCTGCGCCTACGCTGGAACAACAAACTGTAAAATCTAGGGTGTCTTACTCACCCTTTGCTCATATAAAAAAACCCAAAAAATTCAATATTGACAACTAATCTAGAAAATAAAATTTTGTATTAATCAATTGATGTATTTTTTACATGAGAGATTGATTTAGGCTCATGTATTTAATAGGAATATACTTCTAAATATTCCATTTAGTGAGTGATACATTTTGTTCTATTAATGCTTTATTTTGTGCCATAACATCTCAACCATATCTTCGTCCTAATCATAAAGAATGGAGGAATTTTCCAACTCCATCCAGGTATCGATGATCCTATCAGTATTCTAATAGTTCCTTTTACAAATAATTAGTGAAGAGGTGTCAAAGGAAATTTCTTGGATTTTTACCTAACATTATGGCACATTGTCGCTAGATAGATGATTTCTCATGGTGAACATTGATCAACTACTTATGGACATCATATCAACTTGTGTAATACATTGTAGGCATGTGTAGTTCTTCTTGCTCTCATTGATTTATTGATAACCACACAATTTCTACCTCTAACTATTTTGATGGAAATATTTCACTTTAGTGATTTCTTAAAGCTTTTGATGATTCTTTGGTCCTGTTACCACATAATATAGCACTAAGTGCAAAGCCTTCATAATGAACTAAGATTAGTGGAACATGAAAGATGTTACCACTATAACCTAGACAAAAACTTCCCTATCTTTAGTGAAGGAATAATATCCAACACATGGGAGGCTTCCCCAATAGCCTCCAATAATCCCTAGGAAAGATACAATCAAGTCTATCCCCCCCCTCGAGGTGATTGTTGAAACTACGACCAATGAAAATGATAGACAAAGTATTAATGACATGGTGAGACAAGACAATTTCCATATTTGAAGTAATGAGGATCTAGGTCAATTTGATAGGTTTTCCATGTCAATTATAGGCTCAAGAGGATCCCCAAACACCTAAAATGAAGAAAGAGTCTGGCTATTGTAAAACTGTGAAAACAGATATAAAATTATAGTAGCAAAGTAAGTTATTACAAAAACAAATAAATAACCCTTTAACATGAAATAATACCATTAATAAAGAGGACTAAACAATGAGCTAAATTACGGTTCAATTACCAACAAATCATAAATTTAAAGAGCAATAAACAACCCTAAAACCCTAGATGTTTTTCCCTAGAGGGCTTCTATAACACTTCAAAAATATAAATTATGGTTTTAACAATGTTTGTTAGGTCAACAACATGCCAAAACACCAAACTATCTTAGTCTTTTACGACTCAAAATGAAAATTGTTGTAATATAACCCTAAATTAACCATAAAACAACAAAGTATAATATACCTCATAAAATAATGATTGACTATTGGGAGAAATGATTAGTGCTTAATCTTTTTTGGGGGCATACGGGATCAATTGAGGATACCTTTGGAGAGAAATGTGTGGTTTTTTTTTAGGGTTATACCTAGAGGTTTTCCACTACTAACCCTAGGATATCCTCCTAAAATGATAAGAAATAAATCAAGGGAAGGTTTTCCACTAGACACCTTCGAAGAGTTTTGACAAGAAGGGTTTGCTCCAGAATAATCCAAGATAATGCTTAGCCAACACTAGATAAACAACATTGCACTTAAATGCATTCATAAACATAACCACAAGATGAAAAGAGACCACTTACTCAATAAACATTTCATTAATCAAAACCATAGCAATGATCATCCAAGTAATAGTAGAGAATCCAAGAGAATGTTTAGCCAACAATAGAGAATTCTTAGCCAACACTAGAGAAACAACATTACACTTAAATGCATTCATAAACACAAACACAAGATTAAAAGAGACCACTTACTCAATACATACTTCATCCATAAAAACCCTATCAATGATCATCCAAGTAGTAGTAGAGAATCCACAAGCATAACTCCTCCAAAAAATCACTCTAACTAACCATTCATATCATTTTTCATAAGAGATAACAAAGTAGAAGTAGACAAGTAGTGATATATCTCCACAAGTAGCAATGATTTACATGTGAGAAGTTCTTATCTCATTTATATGAGAGATATAACACCCTTCTCACTCAACAGAATCCATAAAAAGATAAAGTATGGCTTTTATCTCTCATAAGCCTTAGATATAAGGAAACAATACATGAAAAAATATATATACATGAGTGGATAGGTCCATAATACCCAAAAAAATACCTCCAAGGTGAAGTAAAGTAACCCAAACATCAAATTGTCCCACATACAAGTTCTCTAAAACTCACACGTGTGGCATGTGTATCCTCAAAAGGGGACGACTAACTCAAAAAATGGTGAATAGAGGCTCAAAAGTGAAATGCTTCCATGAAGGGGTGTGACGTTTCATCTCCAAGAGGTGCCTCTTGTCTCCAAAGGGTGTGACATCTCATCAAAAGGTGCCATATCATCATCAAGAATCCAAAAATGTCACATCAAGGTGCCCCATCATCAAAAGGGGCAATGTCCCATCATCCAAGTGAACCATCCTATCCGTCCCATCATCTAAGGGTGYTATCCTTAATGGAAAGGTGCCACATCATCTCTCCAAATGGAAAATCCTCAAGCAAAGTTCCAATGTCCTCTATAGAATGTGGAACGTCGCATCAAGTCATCATCAACATGCAACATCCCATCACCAAGGACCTCAAATTCATAYGCCACGTGTGCTAGGGTGTCTCGTTAATGGATCCATGTCATCAAAATGCTTGATGTTCTCCTMGGAGTGTAGAGAAACCTTTCTCAATTGGTGGGGACKACCTCCATAAAAGTGTGTTAGTAGCCCCTCAATATCCTCCAAAGGATCCAAGTGTCAACCAAGCATGTGGCGATGTGCAATCCATCATCCAAGGAGGGGATAATATGGTTCAATGCATCATGAGCACTAGAGGCAAGATACACAATCCAAACACAACATATAAAGTGAACCATGTCAATACAAAATCCATTATATATATCTCACAAAGTATCCTCTTCAAATTTCACACTAGCTTATAAAGTTATACAATTTGCCAATTTTAGGTATGGGAGGATCATTATTACCCCCTATTAGGTGTGCCAATACCCAGGATAAGAAGTATGTCCCAAGGAACCATCAATGAGTATGTGCAATTGCATGTGGTATGGATTCAGGTTTACTTCATGGGGTGGATGTCATTGACATACAAGGCAATGTATGATACATGAGTGCCTCTGTAGAGGGAGCGCTTAAGAAATGAGGTACCATCTTTTCAGATTTGTGTCTTTTCAAACCCATGTTTTCCTTTTTCTTTATAGCTTTAACATTTTTTGTCTTTTTACATTTTATTGGCTAAGTGATTTTGTAAGATATCCATTCATTGCATAGGACTTGGGGTGATGGCCTCATAGTGAGGGGGTAGAGTTCATGATCCATCTCTTTCTTGGTTTTTAATAATTTGATTTTCTTGTTTGTTTCTTAGCCCCACATTTTGAATTAGGGATTTTTCTCTTTCTATATCATATTTTTTTATAAAGCTACATCAACCTCGGGCATTCAAGCTCCTTCTTCTCATGGGATTATGAAGCATGGACCTTTTTGGAATACATGTAACAACCAAACCAAAATAAAGGACAATGGATAAGGCATAGATGGACTATGTTAATCATGGGAAGAACCATAGAAACGTTACCTCCATTAAGGCCCCCCGATAGTACAACTTTTCCCAAGAGTGACAACACTTGACTAGAAGATGATGACGACGACCAAGGTGAGACAAGGAAAAAAGTATAAATTCAAATAATCATGATTCATTATCCAATTTAACTCATGATCACCATTTTAAGCCCCAAGTATTAAAATTATCACTTGATATGAAGTGTCAAAACAATATACCTCGGTGTGTAATGCACCATGTCATCTAATGTGAGTGAGATGAGCATGTAATGGAAGGCATCTGTGGGAAACTGTCTATGGATAATATGGAATGTCATCATTGGAAATATTGTCTTTAATGTGGAGCATGGACAAAAAATATCTTCTAGTTACCCTTATTAGTGAGGGGGTTACATGTCCTCTTGCCCAAAAGGATATGTGATCATCTCACCATTTCTTGGTTTGAAGCACTCTTATGATCTCTAACATGTGAGTTTTTTGAGATAATGCTTGGCTTCCACAAAATTATTTGTTTTCTTGGAGCACTTCGTATTTTTTAACACTCTTGCACTAAGTGAAACTTTGTCAAATCACTCTCTCTTGCAACATGTTTCTACAATATTTCAAGTTCTCTATTGAGATCATGTATATTGGCAACATTTCAGGATTTCAATTCCTTGTCTTGATTGCTTGTGCTTATGCTTGTTGAATGAAATTGTTCTCCATTTTTCCAATTTCAAAGAGTTTTATGTGAACATTTTGATTTTGAAGGGGCTACAATTTTGAAGAATAACTCTCCATTTGAGCTTGTCTACACCTTGTTAAGGTCAAGATGTTGTCAATATTTTTGGTCATCATTTTTTTTTAATACCCAAATAAATATTAAGGGGGTTATTGTAATGTTTATTTTTCCATCATTTTTTTTTATGCTCACATCCTTACCAAAGTGAAGATTAAAGGGAGATAATGTTTTAGAGCATATTTTCTTGGTCATATACATGAAATAGGGATGGTTGTCATATTTTTTCCTTGTCACTTCTTATTCCAATACCAATGTTTCTTTCTACATGCACAATTAGCATATGCTCTCTAATGATATTTCAACATAGTGACGATAAGTTTTGATTTTTTTAACCAAAATCTAATGGTAAGTGTAACCCTCAAGGGTAGTCATGACATATGAATGGCATAATAATGGTGATAATCATATGTGAACATTGATTTGATTTCAATGTTTCTTTGTACTAGTTGTTTCACATAGTTGGATTATCAAAGTATAAAGGATTTCCTTCAAAGTTCCTCCATGGATTAAGTTTTTTCAAAATTTCATCTTCTCCTTCCCATAAATGATTTTCATATATAAGGCCTGTTTCCCCCCCCAGGGGTAACTACTTCTAGATTTACCCTCTCATGGGTGTGGTGTTGTTTCTTGCATGAGACCTCTTGCTCATATCCTCCAAACTCAGACTTTTTCTTCATGTTCTCCTTTAGATTTATGATGATCTTGCCTCACATCACTCCTTAGTTCTTTCATATGAATAGACCATGGTATATCAACTCCTTTTCATTACACCTTAGATGACACATGCACTTGTAGATGGTACACTATGCTTTCGATGCACATGGTCATGGTACTTTAGTTTAGTTTTCTTTAATTCACTTGCCATGCTATGTTCTCATGTATGGGTTTGATACTTAGATACAATGTTATAACTTTTAAGCTAGCAGTGAATGTGATAAACACTAAAGTGTGATCTAATAACACTTTGTAACATTAATGATTTTACTATTTTCCCCGTCATACCATTATAGACATAATTTTATCTTAGATAATGTTGTCATGTATTGGGTAAAGTTTTACTACTAAGGATTTGGTTATGGTAGTGTGCCTCATATTCTCGTCCAGACTTAACACTTTACATTTTCCCTTTTCACTTCCATTCCATTCTTAGAAAGTTATTCCCGCTCATGTTTGACGTATCAAATGTCATTTAACAAGGTCTAACAATGAAATGAAGATTCCATTATATAAAACCCCAAGTCAAATAAAAGCCAAAAAAGGATAAAGGTGAAGAGAAAATGAAAGTTAAAAGTCAAAAATTATAAAGCTTGAGTTATGCCACCTCATTATAAGGTCAATGTCTGTAGTCCTAGGCTTAACAATGCATATATAAAGAAAAAAAGACTTGAAATATAAATGAAAAAATTCAAAGAAAAGGGGTAGTAAGAAATAATGTTGAGGAAATGGTAACTCAAAGCTAAACACTCTCTCTTAAAGGATTGCACATGGAATTAATGAAGATTCCCAGCTCTTGAAAGCTAGTTGGACAAGACAAAATACCTTCATATCATCATACACGACTTTGAGGGTCAATACATGAAGTTTCCCTTTCCCTCCCTTTCCCTCTCCATAAGTTATCCATAATACTACCTACCTTTAACTTAGTCATCTAAGAAATACTTCTTATCTTAAGATTTGTCACATGTAATAAGGGTTAATATTATTCTCCCATGGTATAACTTAGAGACAAATATTAAAATTAACTTATGTTATAATGTTGCTAGAAGAGGTCATTTGGTATGCATCACCTAATGAATTGTAAGGAGGTTAGATGCACCACTATAAGTTGGAGCCTTGCATTAGGGTTCATATACATGCATCGGGGGTGGCATTTATGCCCTGGGATCTATGTACCATGCCTCCAGATTTGTGTACTCGTCTTGAGATCCATGTTGCTAGCTTGGGATCCATGTACATGCATATAGTCATATCTATCTACATTGGGTGCATTGGGATCCGTGACAGTGCATTGGACAATTATATAGACTCCACATTGTCATCATGTGCCACATGGACTATTCATGGAGGGCATACTTGCTCATTTGGACCATTTTTGGAGTTTTTTGAGGTAGTTAAAGCACATGTTTTGAGGGGACCAACTTCAGGGGTTGTTATCTTTTGATAGAGTTCCCATAATTCTACCAAATCAACACCATTAGATTCAGAATGACCATGAGATCTACAAAATGTGGTCATAATATAAAATCAGGAAACAAATGGCATAGTTACGACATTTTTTAATCCATTGCAGGAAAAATATTTCCTCATTTTGACCACTCAATGTCCCACTTGATTCCACACATGTGGGTTGTTATAGCATCTCATGGAGCACACTCACATGTGGGAGTTGGTTGATGTGATTATTTCATGATGTATTATTTTATTAGCTCATGATGGTTTTAGACCATGTTTTTGATGGCGCCTCTTGTATTTTCTCATGGTTTTGAGATTGAGGTTGTATTAGCTCATGGTTTTGTATCTAGAACATGGTATTTACTCATGATTTATTAAGGCGCCCCATTTATATAAGGAGGTATCTTCTTCATTGTAATTTTTTGGAGAATAATGAGAAGAAAAATTCTTTCCTTGCAAAAGCTATTGTGTAGTCTTGTTTATCTTGAGGGTTTATTCTAAGGATGTATATTGGAAAATGCTTTGTTTTTTAAGGTATCTTTGAGGAAGGAGATACTACAAGACAATAAAAGGGAACCATATCCATGTTGGAGGAGTATTGTAAGGTATAACTAGCTTTGTGTTACCTTCTTTGATCATCTATGATTAGGATTTAAAGCATTAAGCTCGGACATTTAGGGATTCTAGGTTTTTGCTTTAGGAAGAGCATAGAGTTCATGTTGTAGCACTTGGATGTGGATTCTTAAAGGGCCAATACCCCTAAGGTGTTTGATACTTTTAGAGGTTTTAGTTGATGCTTGTAGGGAAATCCTTAAATGGTGCATATCACTTCAACACATAAGGTAAATGAATAACCTCTTCAAGATAGAGAATTGACCCCATAACCTAAGTAAGGTAGGCATTGGTCTCCTCTTTGACATTTTCAACCACAAATTTTAAAATTTATCTTTATTAACAATCTGTTATCACATATAGTTGTCAAGGGCAACAGGTTGTCCAAGTTTGCGACCTGCACAAGAAACGTCAAAGCACAACGTTCAGAGAAGTCCACTTCGGGCTTGAAATGAAAGCAACAGGCAAGATCAACTTCAACAATGAACATTCCTGAGAATATCATATCGACAGTTCATGAGAATTGGGAGTTCGAAAGAATGTTAAATTTAATCGTCAAAGGTCTAAAATCCCGAAACCTGAAATTAGCATGGGTCGTCCGATTCAGAGGGGCGCGTGGCACCAAATCCGAGCAACGGAGAAATTTATTTTGGAAAAACTGAAGTGAGAAGTGCATAAAACTCTAAAGTCCCGAAGTCTTGAAGTTCTGAAGTGTTGAAGGCCCGAAGTAGATTCGGACCGTGGATCTTAGGGGACAGGTGGCAACCGATCCGATGATTCACGGAAGTGACTCTCGAGAGTTTTGGAAGGAAGTGTTGAGCCTCCAAATTGACATCCCCATTACCATATTATACTACTCATTTATACCTTTTTTTCCTACCTAAGCTTGGATCAATGATAAATAACCCTACCTCTAGTCATTAATAAGGTCATAAGGTAAAGTACAATTGAATTCATGCATTTTGTGGTTTATTAAGCTAGGAGACTAAATATTTAATGTACTGATGTTTAAAATTGCCATGTGTAGCCTTTGACCTTTGGATAAAGTGCAACACTTCTATGTCAGCTCAACTATCTAGTACTTATGAGCCAGATTGCCCACTGTCTGAATCTGGTACCAAGCACACCTTCTGTTCAGATCCGGTACCCACAGACCATTCACTATCACGATCCGGTACCAACGATCCCAGACTATTCTAGTTTGGTACCAACCAATTGCGTACTGTTCGGATCCGGTACTATCTACTGAATCTCACCTGCCACGATCCGATACCAATACAGGAAACAAAGTATGCTAAGATTGGCTCTAGATCGTTCCCAGGCTAATTGTTGAGTGTTTATGAAATCATCAAAGTTCTAGCAAGACTATGTTAAGCCAATTTGTTTATTGCTTCATCCTCATACACTTCGTGTCATGAGGATGAAGCTTAAAATATGTAACCAAATATATAAATTTGACAATTGTTGATTTGTAAAAGATTTCACCTCCTTGTGTTTCACAACTAAGACTATTTAAATAGTCATGGCAAGGATGGTGGAAGGAGTAGAGAGATAGCATATGACAGCATGTGAAGAAGTGTTACATATTGTAGAACATATCTTGAGTTGAAGTTTAATAGAATAATGTCATTTATCTCCATGTCTTGATCATTTATGAATGAATGTGAGTTGAGTTGTTAGTATAGTTTCATGTTTGGAGGTTTTGAGTAAGAGTGATGTGTGGATTAAAGGCCAACTTATTGTAGACTCCAGTCGCTCACCTGTTGAAGCGGCAAGGGCCCACCACCCAAAAAAGGTCAACATCCTTATAGAGTAGTGTTAACATTTGATTTCAATAGTATAACTGTTAGACTAGCTGAAGCTTTGATTCTTTCAGATAATAGAAGTTTAGGATTTCGATTATATGATTGCTTAGGGATATTTATTTACTCTATTTTTGCATATACTCTGTTTCTGTTCTTATGAATTTGATTTTTCTTAATGGACATGGATGTTGGTAGCATTAGTCAAACATAATTGGAAATAACTAGTGAAGTTCACAATAGAATATTGTGAACCACAACATACTCAATATACTGGCGATTGAACTACCCATGCTATGTCTTGATGATTGATGTGTATGTGTGATTTCCCTTTCAGAAGTGTGATTGCATAGTTAGATTTATGGGTCAGATAACATAGTTGATCTGTCAAAGAACTCCATCTCATATTTGCATGTGCCTCAATGGAGTAGATAACCTCTCTACGAAAGGAAACCAAAGTGTGTTTCAATTTGTTTCTTAATCCAGATTATTTCTATACTCATGAAATTAGAATTACCTCTCTTACTGGTGTCTTGTAACTCCATTGATTACGAATCCCAGATTGATAATTAATGAGTGCATTATACTAATCATATAAGCAGCACAAATTTTTGGCGCTATTGTCGGGGACCGAACCCGGGTCACCTGCATGACAGGCAGGAATACTTACCACTATACTACAACGACATAAGACTCTTCTTATTGTTTATTTTTCAGTTTTAGGGTATCTAACTGGTTACTGATAATAAGACTCTTAAAAGTCAAGAATCAAAATTCAATATTACTCTTAAAAGTCAAGAATCAAAATTCAATATTACTCTTAAAAGTCAAGAATCAAAAGGTAAATCCAAATTAGTGGAGGAGATCTCAACAGTAGCGCTTGAGGAGAGGGGTCATACGTCAAAATCCTTAAGGAAAGAGAAGAGTAGAGATGAACAGTCTATAGAAAAATCTCCTGTAACCATTCCACAAACAAAGAAGAAGAAAAGGAAGCTTGTGAGCACCTCTGATCCATTACCCCCTTATAAAAGAACCACAAGGAGCATGGCAAAGAAAGGAAAATCAGTTGTTAGTCCTCATACACATGAAGACCCAATAGATCTTACCTCCCCTTCCCTAGACTTATTAGCCCAGGATGACATCCCTAGATTGACTAAGGAACAAAATACTATTACTTTGTGTGGGATGAGGGAGGAAGTGGAGGAAAGAGAATGCATCCAGCCAGAGACAATAAGGTCAATGAAGACCTTGACAAAAGAACATATGAAGAAGAAGATTGGGGAGCTGCAAAAACAAAACTAGGAACTCAAACAAGAAGCGAAGGAATACCAACTACTGGATAGGTATATCAAGAAGGAAAACAAGCAACTGAAGGCAACCAACCAACAAATCCAAGATGACCATGAAGAGACAAGATAAAATAGGCAAAGGACCAAGAGATTATTTTAGCAGAAATTCAAGACAAAGCTCAGGGACTGTCACCGGAATTGAGTTAGGAAACTTATTGGAGAACTTTAAAACAAACATCTTGAGCACAACCAATAACCAGTTAGATACCCTAAAACCAAAAAAGAATCAAGAACAAGAGGTTGTTTTTGCAATCTTTTGTCCTAAATGTCGAAAGAAGCACCCTAAGAAAGAATGCCCATTAAATGTCATAGAATTATGTGGCCTATGTACACTAGAGCACCCCACATCTGAGTGTCCAAATTTGCTTGAGATGCAATCCATGTATAGGGGAGGGGGAGTCTCACAAGAACAAATATACCCCTCTAGGAGGCCTTGGAGAGCACAAAACCCCAATGCATTTTATGACCCTAATACACAATACCAACAACAACAATGGGGTCCTCCTCCAATGCCCTATTCCCAATGGACACCTCAACAAGCTCAAACTCAACCTTGGAAACAAGGTTGGAGGGGGTCTATGTATGGGAATCTCTCTTACCCTACATATCCACAGTATCTTGCAAAAAATTCCCAATTACTACCTGGATTTAACCCACCTTAGATGCAATCTTACTTCCACCTCCTATACAACAACAATTCACAACACCCTTGAACCCTAACCAGCAACAACAAGAACCTATAAATGCCAATCCATAGCCACAAAACCAAGCTGCCCACAACCCTCCTAGACCAACAAAAATCCTTGCCCAACCAATTCCTAACCCCAATAATCAACCCACCCACCCTGTGCAGAATGCAAAAATCCAAACCTTTCCCACCTATGAAATTCAACTAAGATTCGAGAAAGTTGTAAATCAATCAAATTCTGGAGTAATAATCCAAGAAGAAAATGATATTGAACAAGAAAACACTCAAACCACCCCTGAAGAAGGAGATACTTCCCCTCATATTCCAACCACTTCTCAGTCCATAGGAGTACCTCAACAAGTTAATCTTCCACCCTACCCCGAAAGACTATTAGTGAAGAAACTTGACCCACGCTTGCACAAAGACATAGAGGACAAGTTACAAAATGTATGTATAAAAATACCTCTACTGAAAGTCGTCAAAGATATCCCCATATATGCCAAAATCATAAGGGATCTTTGCCTTAAGAAACCAGGAAGGAAGAAGAAGGAACCTCCCCTCGTTCAGGTGGTAGGACAATTATCTGAATTTATTTTCGAAATGCCATATAAATATAATGACCCTGGGAATCTAGTAGTCACTGTTGAAATTAATGGTATTTCCTTACCAAACACACATTGATTTGGGTGCATAAATTAATGTAATGCCTTTTGACACTATGAAAAAACTCCAAATCAACTAGTTAAGACCAACCCAAACCATGATAGAGTTGGCAGATAAGTTAGTCATTAGCCCTGCAGGACTTTTAGATGATGTCACAATTACACTAGCTTCCTGGGAATATCCAGTAGACTTTATAGTCATCTATTCTAAATCATCCTCCAAACTAGGACACCCTGTGGTTCTTGGCCGCCCTTGGCTGGCCACAACATATGCCTTTATCAGCTGTTGGTCTGGCGAGATGACTATATCCAATGGCACACATAACCAAAAGCTTGTTCTCTTCCCTCCTGCCCAGCCGGAACAAGAGATACATCTTTGGCTAGAAAACCCTTATGGAGAGAAAGATTGCATCTAACCACTGTTAACACTTGAACAAGTAAAAGGTACGCAAGAACAATCAGATGAACAAGTCTTAAGTTTATTTTTGGTTGATACAAACTGCATTGAATATCCTAGGTCTTTTGCATAATTGTCACACATTTTCAGTTTCGAATTCCAACAAACTTGGCACCCTGATATCACTCAATTATATACTTTATCACCAGCTTCCTCGGAGAAGGAAGAAATTACTGAACTTGTTGAGATTAGCCCAGGAAAATCTTTGTATATCAACTCTAGTTTGGAACTAGAACAAAAGATACAAATAATTGAAATGCTCTGAAGACAATTTGATGCTTTTGCATGGGATTATGCATACATGAAAGTCATTCATCTTGACACATGCACACATCATATCTACACTAATGACCAAATCAGACCAGTTAGACAACCTCAGCGAAGGATGAATCTAGCCCTCAAAGATATTGTAAAAGAGGAATTGCAAAAGCTCCTTCAAGCCAATCTCATATACCCCATTTCAGATAGTCAATGGGTGTCTCCACTTGTCATAGTTTCCAAGAAAAATGGCAAGTGGATAATATGTGTAGACTTTAGGGAGTTGAACAAAGACACCCATAGGGATTATTTTCCCTTACCCTTCATTGATCAGGTGTTGGATACTTTGTCCAGAAAGAAGTATTTCTCGTTCCTAGATGGGTTTAGTGGTTATAACCAAATACAAATAGCACCCGAAGACCAGGAGAAGACCACTTTCACTTGCCCATGGGGAACCTATGCTTATAGGGTTCTTCCTTTTGGAATTTTCAATGCTCCAACCACTTTTCAAAGGGCTGTCCTAGCCATTTTTTCTGACTCGACCAATGATTGTGTAGAAGTCTACATGGATGACTTTATAGTCCATGGAAATGACTTCCAGGAAGCTTTGACCAGTCTAGAAAAAGTCTTGATTAGGTGTAAGGAAACTAATATTTTCTTAAGTAATGAAAATTCAAAGATGATGCTCACTGAAGGTATTGTTTTGGGACATCACATCTCTGGTTATGGAATGAGAGTTGATCCCGCAAAGATTTACATCATCGCACAAATCAAAATACCTTCCTCACAAAAGGAAGTTCGCGTCTTTTTAGGGCATCCTGGCTACTATAGAAGATTCATTCTGAATTTTACAAGCTTAGCTATTCCCTTATTTAAGTTATTATCTAAAGAAGCTGAATTTAATTGGAATGATGAATGCCAAGCATCTTTTGAAATTCTAAAACATAAATTGTCAAGTACTCCTGTATTAAGAGGACCAAATTGGTCCCTTCCTTTCCATATTTGTACCGATGCCTCAGACACAGCCTTGGGGGAAGTTCTTGGACAAAGGGAAAATCAGATGCCTTATGCTATTTACTTTGTCAGTAAAAATCTTTCCCCTGTAGAAGTTAATTATACGGTCACAGAAAAATAATTGTTTTTTTTTTAAATAAAAAAGTGGAACCTGCTATATTAGATTATCAAAAAACTTTGACAAGATATACAGTGGTATAGGTCTAAGTCACCAAAAATGCTTTCGATTACCAGAAACCAGCATAAGTGGAGAGCATATAACAGTTGCATGATAAAACAGGAAAGAAAGTAGCATCTGTCCTGCCCGGAGGAAACCAGGACAGACGTCTATAGTCCAAATGAGCATAAAACAGTAACACGATAAGACTAAGAACCAAGAAAGCATAAAAACCTAGGTACTCGGTGACCTATCTCCCTTGCGAGTCTGCCACGTGGACCCAGCCGGGATGGAAAATGCCTGCGCGCATGGGGGGCACTTTTACTGAGCTGGAACATTGGAATACGCATCGAGGAGCAAGTCCAGGCGCTGGCCCATGAGAAGGGCCCTATGCTCCAGGTCTGCCATGTGGCCTCGGAGTTCGAACACCAGAGCCAGATGCTCTGCACGGAAGAGAGAGCCATGCAAACCGCCACCCACGTTGTTGAGGAGAACATTCCTCAATTCCACTGTCGCTCCAATTCCAGCATCGAACTCCATCTGCTCCGCATCATCCCCTGCAGCCTTCCTCGCCGAGCGTTTGTTATCCATGTTCACCTCTGCTCTGGTTACCTGCACATCATGGCTAGTGGGGCTGTAGTCACTCGGCCAGGGAATTTCTTCAACAATGCAACCAGGGATATCGTCTTCCTGAGCCAAATTGGGTTTGCTTTCATCCCGGTGAGTCGCCTCTATGGCGCGAGGCTCCTCTACAGTCGACAGGTCCTCCATAAACGACTCTTCCTCCATGAAACAGGTGGGAAACGCGTCCTCAGCCTCATCCTCATGCCTGTCTCCCAGCTTAAATGCCGTGGCTTCTCTACTACAGTCGGCTCCCGACTCTGCAATGGTGGCGAGCAGTGCCAATTTCTCAGCCCGAGCCTTCTTCCGAAGAATGGAGGTCGCTAAAGCCAGAGCACGTTCCAATTTCTCTTTTTGTTGCCGCTGCGCCTTGTGGGCATTCCAGGCCGAGCCACGGCGAGGCCTGCCTCGCTTTCTAGCCATAGTATCCGGGGAATGTATGAATGTACAGAGCGGTTGCAGCGAGAAGCTAATAAGCCCGGACGAGAGTGGTTGCAGGTACAGAGCAAGAGCAGACCGACTATGTCCCGACACACAAAGAAGCAAAATGCCAGGAAAATCCTTACCAAAATGCAACGAGAAGGGAGTGAGCCAGGACGAGAGGGGTACAAGACTGCACCAGAGTGTCCATGAGAAGAGAAGAGCCGAAGCAGGAGCAGTCCCGCTCTGTCCGGGCACAAAAGAAAACAAATAACCAGAGGCCGAGGTCACCTGTCCGCCCTTAACCCCTATCATGTTGAGTGCGTTGTGGGCGTAAATGGTCGCGCGAGGGAGGAGTCCCTCCATCGTATAGCTGCAGCTATGACCATCCACCATCGTAAATGCAGACTTGTGGGTGGCGGCCATTGGCATTTATGCCCGGGCTTAGTGCTAATCCTAGTGTCACTGGAGTGCCTCGTGTCACCCCATCCGGGGCCACAGAAAAATAATTGTTAGTTGTAGTCCATGCTATCAATAAATTTAGACACTACATTAAAAGATCAAGATTTTCTACACATTGATCATTCAACCATCAAATTCCTAATGAAAAAACCTGTAAAAAACCCTAGAGTTACAAGATGGTTGTTATTATTACAAGAGTTTAACATCAATATTACTAATAGACCCGGTAAGGATAATCTTGTGGCTAATTTCTTATCTAGAATTATTCATCTGGGAGATAATGCACCAGTAGATGATAACTTTCCTGATGAAAATTTGTTTGCTATTTCTACATTTACTCCTTGGTATGCAGATGTAGCTAACTATCTTGTAACAGGGAAGATGCCTCGGAAATTGTCTCCTAGATAAAAATAGAAAGTAATTCAGATAAGTGCAAACTACATGTGGCATGATGATTCTCTTTACAAAATAGGACCAGATTTGGTAATCAGAAGATGTGTAAGGGAAGATGAAATCCATGATATTCTGCAAGCCTGCCATGATGGTCCTTGTGGAGGTCACTTTGCTGACAAGAGGACCGCTTATAAAGTTATGCAATCTGGTTATTATTGGCCTAATATTTTCAAAGATGCCAGAACTTATGTATCCAACTGCGATGAATGCCAATGAATGGGTGAGCTTACTGCACGAGACCAAATTCCACTTCAAGCCCAAGTAGTCATTGAACCTTTCGAGAAACAAGCATTAGATTTTGTAGGTCCCATTAAACCTGTATCTAAAAAGAAAAAGTATATACTTGTATGTACTGACTATGTGACTAAGTGGGTTGAAGCAAAAGCCTTACCAACCGCAAGTGAACAATCAGTGGTAGATTTACTTTTTAATGACATCTTTACTATATTTGGCGTACCTTGAGAAATTGTGACTGATCAAGGGACTCAATTCACCTCTCATCTAGTCAAAGCAGTTACAGAATAGTACTGGATCAAGCACATGAAATCTACACCTTATCATCCACAGGCGAATGGACAAGTAGAATCCACCAACAAATTCATTGAGTCCATTCTTACTAAAATAGTATAGCTACACCACAAGGATTGGGCTGACATATTACTAGAAGCCTTATGGGATTATAGAATCATGTGGAGGAATACAACATGACATACACCTTATGAATTGGTGTACAGGAAGCACTTCGAAGAACCACCCTCGTTCAAGAGCAGAGAACAAAATGGAATGACAAGTATCTTAAAAAGAAAAAATTTCAACCGGGAGATCGGGCCTTGTTGTATGACAGTCGGTTCAAGAACTTCAAAGGCAAGTTAACTACTCGTTGGTTAGGACCTTATGAGATTGACACTGTCTATGATAATGGTTCAATTAGAATAAAGAAAATTGACGAACATCAGACACCCCTACTCGTGAATGGGCACCCATTGAGAATTTACAACAAACCCCTGTCAAAAGAGGAATTTCTGACACGTGTGCTACATAATTCAGATATGTAGGTGATCAGTAAGGAAGGAGATCTTCCTACTGATCCACATTGATTGATTGATTTACTTTTTAAACTTTTGTACATAGGTGTGGATTGTGTTTTGTTAATAAGCTGAAGGTAACAATGGATTCTTACCTCCTTTGTTTTACTTTCACATTTTATTTTTGTTTGATCCTTCACAAACTTGCTAAAACCTCAGTTTGTAGGCATCGACAATACTCTATTATGGTCTGGTACCAACAGTGCTGATATGGTACCAGAAATTATGTTCTGGTCCAGTACCAACAGTCCTGTGTTGGTTCGGTACCAGAAGTCTATCCTTATATGGTACTATCAGGACACATCACCTAATTGACAAAGAATGCTATACTTATGTGAAGCCATGCAATAACCCCTTAAGCTGGAACCAAGGAGCTGAATGCAGCATCAAATGGCAACTCTTATGAAGCAATAATTTATTTTGGTTCTGTTGCTGACTAAAGGGAAGTATTTTAATTTCTTTTGGTTCTGTTTCTGACTAAAGGGAAGTATTTTTAATTTCTTTTGGTTCTGTGGTTGACTAAAGGGAAGTATTTCTAATTTCTTTTGGTTATGTTGCTAGCTAACAAGAAATATTTTAATTTCTTTTGGTTATGTTGCTTGATAAAGAAGACATAATATTTACCTATGTTGTTAAAGTAACCCTGCTTAATCTGATTCAAAGTCTAGAGGTTGCCTTTATCCAGTATTTCATCATGATTAAAGGGATAAAAGTATATTAGCCTATAAGAAACCATTTCACCCTAACTAGACTTCAACAATAATCATTGGATTATCTTTATTAAAGAGTAGCATATGATTATATGAACACTCTCTATCATGGGCACACTAGGAAATTTTTATGGAAGATGATGTATCAGTACCCTAAGGTAACTTTAGGTCATTCTCTTATGGAGAAACTCAAACAAATCATACATATGGATCATTCTAAAAATGTGCATACATAAGTTTATTTTTCCTTCATACAAATCTTTAAAGACATTCAAATGAGAGAATATACCTTCTAACCCAATACCATCCCAGCCTATAAAAGGGTTTTCAGACGAGCCTCCCCTGTCACCATGCAAAATCACTCTTTAAAAAAAACTAAAATAGGTGATGATGGACAAGAATCCTCTAATGGAAAAAGGGTTTAAGAGACTAACCCGTCGAGATACTGAATAGGTCTGCTAACAACGGGTATCAGTCTATGGTATGACTAGGAAAACCCATTAGGGTACTGAACATGCTTGTTGGAAATGGGGCATTCTACCTGGGGAAGGTATGTCTCTCACTAATTATCACAACTACCCCACCGAAGTACTAAACAGGCTTGTTGGCAGTGGGTTCTGGTTGAGAAATGCCTCATTTATACTTGCTTCATTGAAAAATTCACTTTTGTCATAAAAAATGAAAACTGGGAGGTTCTCTTATCTCTGTACCAACCCATATTACTGCGCGGTCTATTCTTGCACACCTTCTTGTTGAAACTTCATGTAATCGTTGTTGTGAATTCTCCAAACCTGTGTCTGAGTCAGAAGCACATGATGTAATGCTTCTCCGGCTGAGTATCCCATCTGTAGTTGGGTTAACATAATCCTCTTCTAGCACGGTGGTTCTATACAACCGGTTTATTTCCTCCAGATCCAAACAAATGGGCTCTACAAACCTTTCTCCTTCTAATGGATCCAATGGTGCAATTACTCTATATTCACCTAATTAAAACATCATTTTCGTTGTATTCATATTGATTATAGCCTGGTTATCAAATGCCCAATCTAGTCCAAGCAATGTTGGGTAAGGTGTTGTACCATCTACTATCTCTATTACTTCAAAATATTCCATAGTTCACACTCCATCCAAACCTACTGTCACACCTTTAAGCCTTCCAATTGGTAACACTCTGTGTTGATTTGCTAATTTCAGCTGGACACGTGAATAGCCCAGTGTGGGTTCTCCCATACACTGTCATGTATTATTAGGTAAAATGTTTACTTCATAGCCTAAATCCAGTATAATATCACCAATATTAAAATCCCCAATGTTGGCATTCAATATGAATTCTCTGCTTGTCCTTCTTCTTGTATGGAGATGATTGATTGTTTTCTGTTCTAACTTTCCTTCCTCCTCTGTGTTACATCTTTCTAGCATATTTTGTAAAACCTTAATAGATGATGGGTCATTCAATAGCTTAACACAGGATTGCAGAAAAATATTTATGGTACTTACTTGTTATAAAGTTTGTCCTTTACTGGTATGGTCCATTGAGGAGGGCATCTCCTACATTGGTGAGTTCTGAGTTTGTTGTGCGGTTGATGTAGATGCAACATTTTTCTTGAGAAACTCCTGTCTGGCCTCCTTGAATGTTTCATTTTCTTTCCGTGCATCAATCTGCTTCCGTGGTTCAATATTATTCTTAACCCATTGGTGTTGCATTGGATCTTGTTTTACTGCGCCAGATCCTGTCTTGGCTCCTCCTCGATTAACTATATTGATTTTTCTCCCATCATCCCTAGATTCTGCAAAAATCCACTGGACATTCTGGTTCCTTTTTTTTGGATCTTCCCCAATAGTGTTGGACAATATTCTATGTCATGATCTGCTACACGAAAATACATACATGTCTGATCAGAATCTGGACCAGGGGTCAAAATTTAGCCCAAAAATCAAAGTGTTCGAAATCGCTTCAAAACGGACAAGTGCATAGGCCTCGTCCTCACGAACCCAACACACTTGAAATGGGTTCAAATGGACTCTGTATGAGTGAGATATCATGTTCTGTCCATTTTTCCAAATAAGCAAAATTTTGCTGACTGTACAGTCCGTACAAGTCGACATGGCAGAGTACGGCCTCACACGTGGTAGGTGACGTGTCAGTGTTGATGTGGCACCTTGGTTTTGGTGTTTAAAATTGTTTTGGAGTCTGTGGGGATCGAACCCCGGACCTCCCACACTATGCAAAGCCTTAGCAAAGGTTGGGTTGCCAATGCGCCCACAAATTGTTTCTTACTATACAATATGTTTGTTTATTATTAAAGTGGTGTGTTGCATAGATTGGGGCACATGCGGGTTGGGGCTTAGCCCCAACCCCCGTTTACATGTGTGCTACCACATGACCCTAACCCATGGGGATTTGCACGCGTTTTCAAACAGATAGCTCCATGCACCAACACTTGGCACATCCATACTTGACCGTTGCAATGGGTGCCTTAATTCACGCTGGGATGTGGCCATATGGCCCCCCATGCGTCTAACACCTCCGCAGATTGGGGGCTAGGTCCGATAACCATGTGAAAATTTCATGGGTTTTGTGGAAACAACATGTGTGCTGGGTTTAGGCACGGGAAACACCCAGAAGCTAGGTTACTCACACAGGAGTGCGTTTTGGCGAACTGGAGACAACAAGCTTGAAGGAGAAAATTGCAAAAGGTCTATCTTCTTCATTTTTTGGCCAAATGAGGTGCCGAAAAATACCAGCTAGGGGTTTTTGGATTTTATGAATCCATTGGTATAGGTTTCAAAGGAATTTGGAGAATTCTATTGCAGGTTTTTCTACAGGGAAGTTTCAGAGAGCTCCAAGGAGCCCAGGGCCACCAGTGAAGGAGGTCATGCCCAGAGGAGCCAAAGTCCATTTTCAGTGGCTGAATAGTCGTTCTTGACTAATTGATATGATATGAACTCATTGGAATAGGTTTCAGAGGCATTTGAGGACTTTTACAGGTGTTTTGGCCACAAGGAAGCTCAATGAAGCTCAAGGCCACCAGTAGAAGAGGTCATGCCCGGATGAGCCATGGTCTGTTTTTAGAGATCTAATAGTCATTTTTGGGGGTTTTATGTATTTTGAACCCAATGGTACAATCAGTAAATCCATTGGAGTTTATCAATAGCTTGTAAAATAATTTTAGACAAACTAATCCCAGAGAGCCTAGTCCATTGATGGAGACTCAAGGAGATGTAGCCCAGTTGGGGGGTGACCTCCTTTATCATGTTGTTATTGTTGTGAGTTTTGTTGGTTATTATTTGATGCAACTTATGTTTATTGTTGTATTTATTTAGACAACATATTTAACCTTTTAAAAACCTCACACATAAACCCTTAAAAGAAGCCTAAACTTGACACATAAATCTTCTTGCACAACTAAGACATTGAGCAAGGTCCCGAAGTTTATTTTAATGGAGTAGAGGGTGCTGCATAGCAAAACAAGTCAGCCCCCTGTTTTCATATTAGGTGGTATCAGAGCATAGTTTTTCTCATGTGATTTCCATTGATAGCTAGAGATTTAGCTACTGGTATTATTGTGCAAGTTTTGTGTTGAATTTTGATACCTTGCAAGGATGGAGGAAGCTTCAAATAGTGAGAGTTCTCATACATATTCATTAGCCAAGTTATTTGACAAAGAGATGTTGAAGGCGTTTGTAACCATGAGAGATATGGTAAAAGAGATGTGGGAAGATAGGAAGGAGAGCATTGTCCTTCAAGAGAAGTTGATGGCCATGAAGGAGGAGAAGCACCAGCTTCTTGAAAAGTTGCATGAGAAGGAGACTCAGCTCCATGAGGCAAAGGAAACCCTTACCAAGTACATGCATGAACATGAGGTATGTAATGTTGGTTTTTCTTCAAATTACTCTCAATATGAATGCTTTGGTGTTTTTGAAAATCATACAAGAGGAATAGGGTGCAAGTTATTGTTAAAAATGGGCTATGAAGGTAGAGGGTTAGGAAAACATGCACAAGGCATTGTTGAGCCTATTGTTGTTGAGGAGAGGCCCAAGTATTGTGGTCTTGGATATGAACAGAAAGATGGAGCATATTCCAAATTTGAGAAGACAAGGGAAACAGTTCCAAGAACAACTTTTGTTGCAAGTTCAATCCCTCAAGCATGCAAAGTGTGTGTTCAATATGAATGCAAATGTGAGAAACAAGAGAGTTGTGAGAGCCATGAGGAAAAGAACACTATTGTTGGTCTTCAAAAGAGAGCTAGTAACTCTTCAAATTAACCTCCTCAAGAAGGCGATAAAGGTGAATGTTCAAGGACTTTTGTTTCAAGTTCAATCCCTCAAGCATGCAAAGTGTGTGTTCAAGATGAATGAAAATGTGTGAAACAAGAGAGTTGTAACAGCCATGAGGACACGAAAATTGTTGTTGGTCTTCAAAGGAGAGCTAGTAACTCTTCAAATTCACCTCCTCAAGAAGGCGATAAAGGTGAATGTTCAAGGTATATTTCTGCCTGTAATTTATTTGCTTTTGATTATGTTAAGCATGGTAAATTTGCATGTAAAAATGGAAGAAAAAGTCCATCTACATATTGTGGTTTAGATAACCATCATGTTTCAAGATGTTGGAAAAGATTGACCACATTCAGGAAACTTTCCAAGCAAAGGCAACTTGAAAAGAAGATGCAAAAGATTCACTCACTGCCAGAAGAGGGGTCATCTCATTGACCAATGTTGGACATTGCATCCAACCACCCATTCATAGCACAAGAAGCAGATGGATAAAGAGACTGACAAGAATGGAAGAGGAGATTTCATCATCGATGTGAGTCAAGATGATTCACAAGAAGAGGATTTTCAGCAGAAAAAGTCACCATTGAATTGGCTTGGTAAGAAATGGTTAGATTTCTTGAACAAGTAAGGCTTGCAATTCTTTGTTTGTAGATGCAATTTTCAGCCTTATGTATGCATTTCTGTGGAAAGTATGACAAGTTGCAGCAGTTTATCATAACTTGTATGATGCAAGTTTGCATGTGAATGCAATTCTATTAGAGGCATTCTTGTTGTTGCACAACTTCGCTAGGAGGATGTAAAAGATGGGTATGATACTCACTTATTGCATTCATATATCTTTTTCATTTTCAGCTCTTATGTACCCACATGTTTTTGGGTTTATGTACTTATGTTTGTACTTGAAGGAGAGTTGAAGAGCTATGCACATGCATGTGATTTTGTATGTGTGTAAATAATGAACTTTGTGATAGCTTCATTATGAGTGACTCATAATTGTAACATGGTTGTGTATCATGAATGTCAACTTTTGGAATGTCGATATGTTTCAAATGAGTCTTGACTTGGGTCGATGTTGTCTTGACGACTATGTTGTCTCGATCATGTCTTTTCTACTTATGTTTAGTCAATGGTGTTTGTCAGCTTGTAAGTCGATATTGAGTACACCAAGATGTAGGAAAACTCCATGTACTTTGATGATGTACAAGATGCGACAGTTATTGCTTGAAGAGCAAAAGAGTTGGTTGGCATCATTTTCATTCTTGTATAAAGTTTGTTTTCAAGATTGATGGTTTTCTTGGTTTGTGACAAGATGTTGCAGGAAAGTATTTTTGCAGCCATTGAAGAGCGGATTGTGTTGATGCCAAAGAGTTCACAAGGGGGACTTGATTCTCAGTGGGAAGGCTGACAGTATTCCAAGCACAAAGAGAATAGTGGGTCAGCAACAACCATAGAACAATGGTTGAGGGACATAGCCAGTTGCAGTGCAAGGCATGTCAGGGTACCCAAGTGATTGCCCAAAAGACTTTTCAAGTAGAATCAATTGATAGAACTTGGAAGTAGAAGAGTATTGAAGCTCATGCAAATAATCATCAGCTTTTGTGGGTCCAAAAGCCTTTCAGTGATCAGAATCTGGACCATGGGTCAAAATTTAGCCCAAAAATCAAAGTGTTCAGAATCACTTCAAAACGGACAGGTGCGTATGCCTCATCCTCACAAACCCAACACACTTCAAACGAGTTCAAACGAACACTGTATGAGTGAGATATCGCGTTCTATCCATTTTGCCAAACAAGCAAAATTTTGCTGACTATACAGTCTGTACAAGCTGACGTGGAAGAGTACGGCCTCACACGTGGTAGGTGACGTGTCAGTGCTGATGTGGCACCTTGGTTTTGGTGTTTAAAATTGTTTTTGAGCCCGTGGGGATCGAACCCCGGACCTCCCACACTATGAAAATCCTTGGCAAAGGCTGGGCTACCAATGCACCCACATATTGTTTCTTACTATACAATATGTTTGTTTATTATTAAAGTGGCATGTTGCATAGATTGGGGCGTGTGCGGGCTGGGGCTTAGCCCTATCCCTCGTTTGCATGTGCGCTACCACATGACCCTAACCCACGGGGATTTGCACGTGTTTTTAGATGGATATCTCCATGCGTCAACACTTGGCGAGTCCATACTTGACCATTGCAATGGGTGCCTTAATTCGCGCTAGGACGTGGCCATATGGCCCCCCATGCATCCAACACCTCCATGAATTGGGGGCTAGGTCCGCTAACCGTGTGACAATTTCATGGGTTTTGTGGAAACGACGCGTTTGCTGGGTTTAGGCATGAGAAATGACCAAAATCCAGGTTACTCACACATGAGTGCGTTTTGGCGAACCGGAGACAACAAGCTTGAAGGAGAAAATTGCAAAAGGTCTATCTTCTTCATTTTTTCACCAAATGAGGTGTTGAAAAATCCCAGCTAGGGGTTTTTGGATGTTCTGAATCCATTGGTACAGGTTTCAAAGGCATTTGGAGACTTCTATTGCAATTTTTTCTACAGGGAAGTTTCAGAGAGCTCCAAGGAGCCCAGGGCCACCAGTGAAGGAGGTCATGCCCAGAGGAGCCAAAGTCCATTTTCAGTGACTGAATAGTCATTCTTGACTAATTGATATGCTCTGAACTCATTGGAATAGGTTTCAGAGGAATTTGAGGACTTTTACAAGTGTTTTTTCCACAAGGAATCTTAGAGAAGAGTAAGGCCACCAGTAGAAGAGGTCATGCCCGAATGAGACATGGTCTGTTTTCAGAGATCTAATAGTGATTTTTGGGGTTTTTATGTATTATGAACCCAATAGTGCAGTCAGTAAATCCATTGGAGTTGAGAAGTATCTTGTAAAATAATTTTAGACAAACTAATCCCATAGAGCCTAGTCCATTGATAGAGGCTCAAGGAGATGTAGCCCAGTTGGGGGGTGAACTCCTTTATCATGTTGTTATTGTTGTGAGTTTTGCTAGTTATTATTTTCTGCAACTTATGTTTGTTGTTGTATTTATTTAGACAACATATTTAACCTTTTAAAAACCTCACACATAAACACCTAAAAGAAGCCTAAACTTGACACATAAATCCTCTTGCACAAATAAGACATTGAGCAAGGTCCTAAAGTTTATTTTAATGGAGTAGAGGGTGCTTGCATAGAAAAAAAAGTCAGCCCCGTATTTTCAGATCAATGTCGCTAGTAGAAGTGGAAATTCCCTTTTATAATGTCCTGGTTGTTAGCAGTTGTGGTGCACTACTGGTCCTCTACCTCATCCTCCAACTCTGTATCCACCTCGATCTCCTCGCGGTGCATTGTACTGAGGTACCTAATTATACTGCGTGAGGTTATACTATGGTTTCACGTTGTTATGTTTCTACTGCACATTATTGTATGGTGGTGATACCTAGTTGAACTAAGGTGTAGATTGTCCTGTCATCATTTCTTCTTGCACCCTATAAGTATCTGAAGTTCTTTCTCTCATCAGCTCCATTATCCTACAATCTTTATCATCATGACCCACTGACTTGCAAAAATTACAGTATGAACTTTTGGGTACCGTCTTATACTTTTGCATCAATGGACAATGATATGGATCATGCCCATGTGTTTTACAAATATCGTACCATGGTCCTCCTATTGGCAATTAATTTGGTAATCCTGTTTCCATATACTTCACGAAAGTTGGACATTCATTCTTGTGGTGTCCTTCTGTCCTGCATGTGGTACACAAAACAACTTCTCTTTTCTCTTTGTCCTTATTCTGGTTAAGTTGAAATTTTAGGTTCTTTAGATCCTCCTTCAACTCCTCTATTGTTGGATCTGTCTACCAAAATTGGTTCTCTTCCAGTTGTAAGGCCACTTGTAGAGCCTTTGCCTGAGTTTGGAACTTCTGTTGTATTAATGGGTATTTCAAATGTGGTAACAACGAGTTCACAAATAAGTGCCTATGTTGCATGCCAGTCATTGCATATTTCAACTTACCTTTCAAACACTTAAACCTGTGATCAATCTCCCAAACAGACTCACCTAGTTTTTGCCTGATTTCAATCATTTCATTCGTATACTGATCCTCTAAGCTAGGCTTCTAAAATTCATTTATCAATAGTTTTTTCACATCTACAATAGTCTTTGTTACTCTTGGTGGATTGTTTACATCTAGGCTCATGTACCAGTCCAGTGCATGGTCTCTTAGTGTGATAAATAACTGCGCAAGTTTTGTATTCTCATCTGTGATATGCTTTGCTTCCTAGATCTTCTCATAGATGAATAAGAGCTTTTCAGGGTCCTCTGTGTTATAAAGTAATGGATGTGCTCATTTAACCATAGACAATATAACAATATTTTCACCCAACCATAGGCCGAAGCCACCCTCGAGCACCTTAACCTTGACAGAGAATGATTCCGAAAGAAAACCAATAGCCAACCACGGCTAATGCATAAAGATAACCAAGATTGATTAGAAAGTCCAACCATAACCAATAGAAAATCCGAGCCTAAACCAATAATACATATTGCAGCAGCTGCCGGTTGGAACTGCTCCCCAGACTTGCGCACTTGCCCAAATTCTGCAGTGCACACCTCTTCCCAGCTGAAATTTCGAGTTGTCTAGTACAAAATGAGGTCTGGCTACTTGTATTTATATTTTTTTCTTTAGATGTCTGGGCCGACTTATCATTCTAGATGCTAAATACTTAATATTAATTATTTCCTTGATCCAACTTGTCTTCTAGGGTTAGGTTTAATTCTTTAGGGTTTCTTCTTGTGTCCTGAAACATTATATTCTCGTCAGGGTTACATGTGGAGGTAAATACCTCCCGCAACTACCATAATATCAGCATTCCCTCCTAGCTAGGGAGGTATTGAAGGCAATGGTATTGAGCACAAACATACCATTCGACAGGTAGCATCATCATAATCGTATAGACTATCTCATGATTAGATCACGAGCACCATCATCACTATCAGTGTCATCTGACAGCATCAACTGCATCATCTCTCCAAACCATACTCTATCTGAGTAATCAGGCATGATGCTGAATAATTCACTCACTCCAAAGAGTGATACAAGAACCATTCTTCTAATATGGGCATATGTCCTAGAAGAATAACTATTCCAACAGATGTTGGAAGCCACACCATGGGCTACAGGGACTACTCTTCTAATCCAAACACACATCCTAGAAGAATAAATGTTCTGGACCATTTTTCGTCTGGAGAATGTATGTCCATCAGTACACTGACCATCCATCTAGCTGATAATCATTTTCAACACTATTGATAGTCTACATGGAAATCAAAACAATGTCATTTAATGGAACACAATTGTGTCTATCCATAGTAGTACACAACTACAATCCAGTGGTACACTACCACACCAAGTAGCACACAACTACTTAATCAGTTACACATAGTCACAACCAGTGGAACACATCCACCATAGTAGCATACATCTATTGTCCAGAGACATACAGTCTCCATAGAAATCATATCATCTGATATCAACCTGCAGAGAAAAAAAAAATCATGATATAAACTGAGTCATCTGGGCCATTCTTCCACTCACATATGTGAGATATGGAAGATCATATTCCCTCAGAAAGTAAAACATTACCCATGAGCCAACTGGACTATTCTTCTCAAGCATAGAAGAATAATTGTCCTGATTTTTTAGCCTAGACCATTCACCTATCTGGGCCATTTCTCTGACACTAAACAAAGTGCAACCTGGAGAGAATGAGTCTGCCCTAGGGAATGATTGTCCTTGATTGTGAAACCCGGACCATTCACCTAACTGGGACATTCCTCCAGCACTAGACAAAGTGCAACCTGGAGAGAATGAGTCTACCCTAAGGAATGACTGTCCGGACCATTTCCTAAGGAAATGACTGTCCTACACCAACCTCCAAAATGGACCATTCTTCGAAACTTCTCACAACTATGAACTTCGAAATAATTGTAGAAATTTCGATACAAATTAATGTATTCCTGCGATTCTCCTGATCTAACAAGTTTTTCTATTGTTAAATACAAAATCCCTTCTACTATTACTTTTGCGGAAGCAATTTAAACCACGATCACAACCATAAGCACAAAGTGAAATATCAATAACACATAACACAATAAGTTTTACC
>ML800992.1:286758-297339 GCA_009831015.1 Picea engelmannii
GCTGATAGTCTAGCTGTAGCAGCTTCTACCCTCCAACCCTCAGAAAATCTAATGAAAGGTGAAGGTAAGTTGGAGATAATATTTAGGCCATCTGTCCCAGATAATGTTCACAATTGGCAAGTTTTCAAGGATGACAAACAAGTTCTAAGGTTCATCCATAACTTAGGTGAATTCTCAGACTTTAATGTCAGCTACAAAGAGGAAGGCAAGGAATATATTGAAGAGGATAATCCGATAAAAAATCCAGTACCCAGAGGTATAGCTTCCCTTGAAGAAATTTTTGACAAGCATGACATGTAAAAAAAGAGAAAAGAAACAATAAAGCCTGACAAATATATTGAAATAAACATTGGGATAGAAGAAGCCCCAAGAATGATAAAAATTGGAAAAGGAACCACAGAAAAGGAAAGGAAGGAACTAATCAGCCTAGTCCGAGAGTATAGGGATGTCTTTTCCTTCACCTATGATGAACTCAAAGCATACAAGGAAGATGTGTTCCAACACACTATCGCTCTCAAAGATGACACAAGACCTTTCCGACAAAAGCTTAGGCGAATAAATCCTAAGTTGGCACCTCTAGTTCAAGCCGAGTTAAAAAAGATGTTGGATGCTGGAATCATTGCTCCAACCAGACACTCATCTTGGTGTTCCAATTTAGTGGTGGTTAGAAAAAAGAATGGGGGGATTAGACTATGTATTGATTTTAGAAACTTAAATCTTGCATGTATCAAAGACAACTATCCCCTCCCAAACATGGAAACCCTACTTCAAAGGGTAACGGGTTCCAAGATTATGTCCATGTTGGATGGCTTCTCAGGCTATAACCAAGTCTTGGTGAGGAAGGAAGATCAGAACAAAACTACCTTCACCACTCCTTGGGGCACATTTGAATATTTAAGAATGCCTTTTGGCTTACTCAATGCAGGTGTCGCTTTTTAGAGAGCCATGGATTATGCCTTTCATGAACTAATGGGCAAAATCATAGAAATCTACCAGGATGACTTAACAGTATTTTCCAAGAAAAGATCAGATCACATAAGTCATCTCAAGTAGGTTTTTGAAAGATGCCGAAATTACGACATCTCCTTGAACCCAGCTAAGTCCATCTTGGGTGTTGACGAAGGCAAGCTGCTATGTCATATCATAGAAGAAGATGGGGTAAAAATGGATCTTGAAAGGGTCGAAGCCATACAAAAAGTTCCTTTACCCCCAACCAAGAAAGCCCTTCAATCCTTTCTTGGACAAATAAACTTCGTCAGACGGTTTATTCCTAGCTTAGCTGAGTTAATGAAACCACTCCTCAAGTTATTAAAGAAAGATGCTAAGTATGAGTGGTCAGAAGAAGGAAAGATTGCTTTTAAAACTGTTAAGGATGCAATTGGCAAATCACCACTGCTAATTAGTCCTGACTATTCAAAATATTTTCAGATATTTTCCTTTGTTTCTGAGGATACTATTGCAGGGGTGTTGCTCTAGAAGAATAATGAGGGTCAGGAGCAACCCATTCCTTTTATGAGTAGGGCATTGCAGAATTCAAAACTTAACTACACAAGTATGGAAAAGCAAGCATATGCCTTAGTCAAATCTCTCAAAAATTTCCGAGTATACATAGGATACTCAAAGATTGTGGGGTATGTCCCTCACGTAGCAGTAAAGGATATCCTTGGTCAACAGGATTGTTTGGGAGATAGAGGAAAGTGGGTTTCTAAAATACAAGAGTATGACTTAGAAATAAAACCCACCAAGTTGATTAAAGGTCAAGGTTTAGCTCAAATGCTCACCAAGGGAAATGAACAAGTGTTGGACTTAGTATGCCAAACCAACCAAACTAGGCCAACCTTGTCATCAGAGCTTCAAAGGTTAGAACAACATCAATGGTATGCATATATCATATACTTTCTCTCAAACCTTACTTGCCCAAGTCATTTGATTGGTCACAAGAGGAGGGCTCTAAGGTTGAAAGCAGCAAAGTATTGTATCATTCAAGACGGTTTGGGGTGGAAAAACCCCGATGGAGTGATAATCAGATGTGTTGATGAGCTAGAGTCTAAGAAACTTTTGATTGACTTCCATTCAGGATTTTGTGGTGGACACTTTGCAGCCAAAACTACCACCCACAAAATCCTCAGAGAAGGTTATTATTGGCCGACCATTTTCTCAGATGTACACAAAATGGTCAGGGGTTGTCAGCAGTGTCAGCGATTTTCAGGGAAGCAAAAGCTAACAGCCTTGCCTCTTCAGCCTGTGGTTGTCAAAGCTCCTTTTTAGCAGTGGGGGCTTGACTTTATAGGTCAGTTCAAAGATAATTCAAGTAATGGTTTTACTTGGATAATTACAACCACTGACTATTTCACTAAGTGGGTAGAAGCAATACCCACTAAGCATGCAACCGACAAAGTAGTAATGGATTTCCTTGAAGATAGGATAATCACTCGGTTCGGTGTACCCGCCAAGATTACCACTGATAATGACAAGGCCTTCAGTTCTATAGATTTATCTAATTTCTATTTCAACTATGGCATTCTGTTGTCCCACTCTTCAAACCATTATCCCCAAGGTAATGGTCTTGCTGAATCCAACAACAAAAACTTAATGAATATTCTCAAGAAAATGGTAGGGGATAATAAGAGGTCATGGGACAACAAAATAAAGTTTGCATTATGGGTGGACAAAATAACTAAAAAGAGTTCCACTGGTAAAAGCCCCTTCGAGCTTGTCTATGGTCTTGATGCCACCTTGCCATTTCATCTTAAGCTTCCAGTGTATCGGTTTGTTCAAAAGTATGGTTTAGATGAAGATTTCCAGTAGACTAGGATTGATCAGTTGATAGAGTTAGATGAAATCAGACGAAAATATTTGGATCAAAGCATAAAGAATCAGGATAAGGTAAAGAGGACTTTTGACAAGTCTTGACAGCAAAGAGTCTTTCAGGATCGTTTTGAGCCACATTATTATTACAAAGGAGGCCAAGACGATCGTTTTGAGCCATACATCGTCAGATTCTGCTGGTGGAATCACTAGGGCGCACTCCCACACCCCAGGAGGTGCACAAACCCGCAGGGGGTGACACCCAAAGCTTCAGAGGTCGGATCTTCAGTTTGACAGTCATCAGGATCAGCCTAGAGGCCAAGGCACTTCTTTTGAGACAATTTCCAGAACATTCCGACAGGTATCGCCATCAGTGTCAGTTTTCCAGATTCTGTAGTGGTTATTGTGAGCTGCTGGATTACTTTTTGTCGATCTATCCATGCATGCATAGACCAACCTTCATTCTTCTGATCACGTGTATTTCTTGTTAGTTGATTTGTATTCCAGTGACAACCATGAGATCTAACTGATGATTAGTATATCTGCTTCCAGGTTATTATTGTATTTCCTGCTTTTTCCTCATTATATATATCAGTGAGCTATGTTATCCTGCTTTCGCATGCATTATCTTTATACTGCTAAAACACTTAATGAATGAAACACACATGCGAAAATCACCAAGCATGTTCACACATTAACTCAAACGCATCCAGAAACCCCCAGAGTATCAGACTTCAGTGACAAAACCGTAGTTCAGCAGTAGATATCCAGATCAGCTGGATCAAGGATATTTGAGTGGTATCAAAGCTGGTTTTCCTGCCAACCTATGGGGAAAATCAATGAGGATTTATGTCAGATTATGTCCACTAAAATTCAGCGGTGATAACTTGCACTTATACCTCCAGATGCAGTAGTAGGGAGGAAAGTTCAGATCAGATATGGAGGACAGCGTGAGGGATATCCGTAAGATGCTTGCACAGGGACGACGACAGTTGCAGCAGACTATGACAAGCCTTCAAAACCATGCAGGGATTAATGGAGCTAGTGGTTCAAAGAGGCAACAAACTGGACATAAAGGACATGATGAGGAGTTTTCAAATTGTTTGAGACAGTATCAAGAGCTTGGTACAGAGTTTCATGCAGACATGTCATTCAAGGATTTTTGCACCATCAAACATCCTGATTGGTATGAACCCGAACTATCATGGCACAAGAAGGGGAAGGTGCACTTTGTTGAGGTACACTATGATAGTGAGGATGAGGAGGTGCATGAGAATGCAACCAAAGATGCCTATTTAGAGCAGTTAGATGAGGCTAGTGACTACTGCACATCTGAGGGACAGTTGGATGGACAGGATGATAGCGCATGTTCTTCATCTTCCCTACCAGGCAGTGTTGAGACTTCAACACTTTAGCATAGTGATGACACTTGTGAGGATTCATATGTGTGGGTACTTGGATGTGATGAGATTAGGTGGTTGGATGACCAACCCTTGGGTATAGACATGGCTTCTAGGAAGTCATGTATGGAGGATGATGAGCTTTCTATGATGATAGTGACACATTCTTTATCTTCTCAGACACGTATGATAGCCACGACACATGAGGATATCAATGGCATTCCTGATATGGTGGAGGAGCCTTGTGTGAGGATTGTACACCAGGGACATGTGGATCTGTAGACCCAGGAGGAGAGACATGACTTGGAGACAGTTGATCTTACACATACCTACCAGTATGAGGAGAGGGAGTCACCTCTTTTGGAGATTCCATTGTTAGATCAGGTTGTGGAGACTGATAGTTTGATAGGATACTCACTTCCAGGACCAGTCCACAGTGATGAGGGTGCGCTCTGCATGGGTCGGGATGACCATATCTCATGTCTAGTCACATCCGTATGGGATCCAGGTGCAGATGAAATTAGCAAAATGAGTGCACAGGAGGATACACCTGCCCATACAGGATACAGTGCGATTCAGATGGGGGTAGTAATTGGTGATGGTGTGTAGTGGCATACACGAGGACTTGATAGCATAGTGGATAGTGGGAAGTTCATTGCCTTATCTTTTGAGGAGTGTGTTGTTGGGGATTCCATTGTTGACACTAGTAGTGAGGGGCATCAGGTAGAACCTCAGCGAGACTGTGATCAGGAGTCACGACACTGGACAAGACAGTTGAGAGTCAATGGGGACATGATCATGGAAACCACTAGATGCATGGATGATACTGTAACACCCCTGTTTCCCCCAGTTTGTAAATATAAATATATTGACGAAGAGACTATGGCAAACTCAATATGTGTGGATGTTCGATTTGATGAACCTTTGTATAAAAGGTCAAGGAATGTAATTTTTGTTATTAATAGAAATGGACAAGTGTTGCATGACTGTTGAAAGCAGGGGTTTGCCAAGATAGACCACAAATGCTATGAAAGAGATGGTGAGGGGAACCAGGAATGGTTGAGACAAGCCCCACCAAACCAGTACCTTGCTGGAATTAATTGCTCAGGACCAGAACAACCCTTTGACCCAAGGATGAATTATAGTCAGGCTGGTAGGTGGGTAGGCCTCCTCAAGAGTTAATGAGGGGATGGGGCAGAGAGCCCATCTGAAAGGCTTTCAGACTTGACCACGGACTGGGAATTCGGACCACACGCAATCTTGTTGAGGAAGGCAAGAAAGGAGGGCGTGGTGGGCAGAGGAAGACATGTGAAGAGAAGCAAAGAAGGGAGACTGAGATCTCAAGTTCGAGGAAGAAATGGAAAATGAACGTGTTTTGGTTGCAAGATGTGGCTAGCAGGGTTACGATACAAGCTGATAAAAGAGGGTGCTGAGTGACTGAGGAAGTATTCAGGCAGGCCTCCTTGCTTGGTATAGAGAAACCAATTGCCAAGATCCTGTGGGAGGAGGAGAGTAACCTCCGTCCTTGACTGTTGCTGAGTCGAAAGACATAATTATCACTTAGAGTATCGTGGTCTAGCTCGGGGGTGGCCAGTGGTAAATCTGTTAGGAGTGACTGAGCCTATGGTTGGGTGGAAATAGGCACCCCTTTCAGCAGTCGCATCACGTCGTCTGGTTCTGATAAGTGTTTTCATACTTTGTGTGTTGAAATGGAATAATGGATGAATGCATGTATTTATCCATCTATAAATGGTTTCTATATTGAATGATCAAGTTATGTGTATGCATTCGTCTTCTTGTGAACTTATGCTTCTGATTGATTGTGTATATGCCCCAGTCTAGCCTTCAAGACGTCTTGGGACATAAACCTGCAGGAAGGTTGGGATAGAGAGCATTGCATCAATCTAACCTTGTCGGTTTGGAGAGGATATCTCCTTCAGACTCCTTGCTGTACAACCGGGACATCATGCCCAAGTCCTTAACAATTTCATGATAAAGCTCAAGAAGGATAGAGAGATTAAGTCTCGAAAGGGAAGATCCTTTCGTTTGAAAGAAGAGCGGACGAGGTCTGTTCGGGAGAACCCATATGACCAGCACCTAGGAACCTCAGGCTAAGCCTAAGGGAGCTAAGCCTTTCTGACTTCGGAGCTCTGGAGGTTCAAGACTTCAAGGTATTGTCGACCCTACTAAATCATCAACTGGTCGAAGGTAACCGAGAGCTTCGGTTAGCGGCAAGTTGATCGGTAATGGATGGTTTCCCTAGTGGTTAGAAGAACCTATTTTACTGACTAAACCAGGATCCAACTCCCCATCGCGAAGTAGCGCGAGCCACCGATTGAGAATGGTCAGGGATTCCCTCAGCCGTTGGATCTACATCAAGAGAACTTCGACGAAGTTCTACTTCGAGAGGATAGAGATGCTATAGCATCAAACTCCCCGAACGCCGAAGTTACGAAACAAAGGAGAGTCGTAGACTTGGAGGAGATCGTCAAGAGCCCCACCTATCGTCTGATCATCCAGGAGGAGGGACCCACACACGGTACTTCGACGAAGTCCTCCTTTGGAGAACGAAGTGGCAGTAACGCCAAAATCCCCGAAGGCCGGAGCCGCGAAGTGACTAGGACCGTAGATCTAGGGATCCTTCCTAGCCGTAGGATTCATGATGTAGTCAACCTGGCATTGACTTCTTCGGGAGGATAGGGGTGTTGTAACGCCAAACTCCCCGAAGGCTGAAGTCGCGAAGTAATGTGGACCATCGATCCACGGATACTTTAGGATCCCTCTCAATCGTCGATATAGAGGAGATGCATGGCGCTAGATCCTTTAGTTCGGAGACCGGGCATTCCGGGGAATTTGAGGTGTGGTGTGTCAAAAAGCTCCGAAACTCGAAGTATTGAGAGCCGTCGATATGAGGATGCTTCGGGACTTTTCCTAATCATCAGATCTGAGCTGTGGTCAGCCCGACATTGACCAACTTCGAGAGAAAAGAGGAGTTTGCATCGCAAAACTCTCGAAGGCCGAAGTCACGCTAGTCGTGGATCTATGGATCCACGTGGCTGGATCTCAACCATGAGATTTGAGGGATGTTAGAAGGCTCTCAGCCTGGCGTGACGTGGCAAGCCTACGTCACCAGGGTGACGTGAACCCACGTTCGATGTGCCACGTGTTAGCTCGATCTGTGCTTGTTGTAGACCCTATAAGCCTATTGGAACGTGACACGTGTCACCCCTAGCCCGTCTACGTGTCAGCCCGTGGTACGTGCCTGCCTAGCCAAAGTGGTGGGTGAAGTGACCGAAACTTCGAGAGTCCAAGATTCTGAGACTCCGGAGGATTTGGGGTGCAGTACTGTGAAGGGACCCAAAAGGCCCGAAGGGAGGAACCACGTGGCAGGCTTATGGGATTTTGGGAGTTCGGGACTTCAGAAGGTCTAGTGCGTAGACAGTAAGGAGGCGCTCAGCGCCGAAGCGTCGAAGTGTTGAAGTTCCTGTTGGCCTGCATGTTAGGCGAAGGTTGAGTTCAGTCATGGGATTGGACGGTGAATGGACTTCCACCGTGGATGAAGGAACTTGGAGACAATAAGTGTGAGCTGGATTCACGTGGATGCCACGTGGCCCTCAACCAATGAACCCCCGAAGAACTTTGGGAAGCCATAACTTGCAACCCAAAGCTCAGATTCGAGCCTGGTAGCAGTCATTAGAATGCTACGGGTAAGTAGAAGAGGATGAAGACCTCAGACAGAGGATTTGAGATGTTAAGGAGAGCAAAATTTTGATGCCCCATCCCTAGAAAGGATACTCAGGGGTCGGGTGTGTTACAAATACACTCGCATTGGTGGCATATTATTGTTGGAGGGCATCGATGGCACATGATAGCTCAGATGGGGGATTTTCCATAGATGACTTTCATACTCTCAGGGAAAGAGTAACTATGATGAGGGTCGACTACCAACAGTTGTTGATGGATAAAGATTACCTATTAGAGGTTGGCGAGATGTATCGCAGAGCCCTGAAGGAGCAGGAGTTGGAGGTGGACCGACTCACTCATGAGTTGGTGAGCACACAAGGATTCTTGGAAGGCACGCAGACAACCCTTCAAGAATCAGAGTCCATATTAGATGAGCTCCGTGAGGAGACTGGTCAGAGATACACTATATCTATCTCGACAGAGAGTCAGATATGTTCCTTAGTTACATTGTTGGAGGATGTTCGGGTGACACAGGGGCCACCATTCATGGGTAGTTCTGAGACAGTCGGTCATACACATAAACATGAGGATTCCAAAGCCAGGGGCAGTTATGAGGACCCTTTCATTTGTGTTCCAGGATTGGTTGATATCCACACAGAGGTTGATCTGGCAGTACACCTTGGACATATGATGATGAGAGAGATGTACAGTGGGATTCAGGGGGACGCATTGGATTGTAGGGAGGAGACACACTTAGTGGAGCATGGAGATTCCTCTCCCTTGTAGCAACACATAGTTATGGGAGATCACCTTCACAGTAGCAACAACTATCTGAGTGATGATGGAGGGAGAGTGATTGACCAACAGTTTGTTGAGTTATCTTCTGTTGTACCCGATAGTTGGAGTTTAGACGATTATTCACCATGGGTGCCAGTGGATGAGCTTTTGGTCCAATCTTGGGGATTGACCAAAGCATATGATACTTTCCAATCCTACAGTCGGTTATAGATGTTTCTGTTAGTTTTTCCCGATGCTTTCATCATTGATAGCAACACAGGTGGAGATAGACAGTGGCAGGGGACATGGAGAGTTGGTAGGCCGAGACCACCTGACAAGAGTGTATTTATTGAATACAACAGGATAGGGGTGGATCATCAGAGACAGACAGTTGAGACCTTGGGTGTGATGGTGAGCATCTTAGACCATGGGGATAGCAGATATCTCAGAGGGTGACACAGATTCAAATTCTCATTGGGATGAGGATGGAGGGCTTCCGCCAGTTATCAGTATGACACATGAGCAGTTAGTGTGGATTAGATGTGATGAATTTCCAATTTTTCCATGGGATTCGGGAGTCCATTTGGTTAGTGGGTTGTTTCATCTTATGATGGCCCTGGTTGCGCCAGAGAGCAACATACTTCACTCTTGGATGGTTTTGAGAGGGCTTGCAGGGACTTGTTCTATGTGATGAGATAGGTTCTCCCTATTGATACTCATGATCAAATATGGAGGTGGTTAGGCAGATGTTGATTCCACAGAGATACCTTTATAGATTCAGCTTCTTGACAGCAGGCCCAGTTTTCACAGGTATTTTAGCATGAGGATCCAAGACTGGGGGATCCAGTATGTATACTATGAGAAGATAGTCAAGATCAGAGTAGTGCAGCATCCGTGTGATGGTCCCTGTTAGAGGCTAGCATGGGACCTTGGGATTACAGGGCTAGGCATTTCATTGATTGATGGAGACGAGTGGATCTTTGCAGAGGGAAGTCACTTTGACTTTCCAGTGAGCTTCATTATTGGGGGGAGCACGCCACTTGTTGGTGATTCGTTGAGGTCTTGTAGTACCTCACTATGGCAACAACATGTTCAGTTGGTGGAGGTTGTGTTGGGGTTGGTACGGTCTTGGAGGATAGACTCATTTCGGTTCGAGACCATGTGTTATTTGCAGGAGACTCATGGTATTGATATGTTACGGGACTATATTTCATGAGGCATTGCAGTTCACATTCTGATATGGGATCCAGGGATTGGAGTGCTTGGTAGTTCAACGTTTGATGGAGTTGAGTTTAGAGTAGAGTGGTTGCTCGAGGCGTTGACTGAGATTCTTTGGCCATTGATCATTCTACTCATCAGGAGCATGTGGGTGTCATGCGTGGTGAGCACTTGGAGAGGCCACATCTTGAGGGGAGTCTACCTTGGGTCACACAGGTGGATATGGGACCCCGGTATCATATGTAGTTGGATTCAGTTATTGCTTGAGGACAAGCAATATTCCGACAGGGAGGACTGTAATGTCCCCATTTTGGGACATTATAACATTAAAGAGTGTTATGCCTACTAGAGTAGCCAAATAGGGGTGACAGAGAATTCGAGAGATATTGAGGGGTTTTATTGGGCCCGACTTGCATTGTTCATCATCAGGATCCATTCGGCACAACTTGGCTTTGGTTTCATTGCATTCTGACGATTTCCGTAATTTTGAGTTATTATGGGTCATATCTTAATTAAATTCACTAAGGAGGTCATAATGGGCATATTACTTGGAGAAACCTCTTAGTGTAATAGCTCATCGGAATCAAGAGGAAGAACATTATAGGATAAGATGGTGAGAAGTGACTTTCAGTGGCTGGAGAAGCCATAAGGATGGATAAATCACTTTTTAGAGGTAAAATGGTTAATTAATTAA
>ML800993.1:0-26063 GCA_009831015.1 Picea engelmannii
TGATTTATGTGTTTTGTTGTTGATGGTTTATTATTTTATCTCGTATGCGTTGCTTATTCATTTCACAATGTTGGAACAGAACATGAAAGGTCAGACACAACGACCAGAAAACAGTCTTCTGCCTTACTTCTCATCTCTATGTACTCATGCTTTGCCTCCTCTCCCAGTACTGGGAGACATGGAATGATGCCTCCAACGGTTCTATGGGAAACACCCTGCTGACGGGCAGATTCGTATTCCCTTGCTGAGCAAAGATTTCCAAGCAAACATCTTTTTTATACGACAACTGCAGGCAAGTGCCTCGTCGTCGCCCCATCCTTGGATAAATAATTAAAAGTTATAGATTCCTTCATTAAAATATGGAAAGCATTTGATAAAGAATTTAAAGTTATTGATTCCAAAATTCAATCATTCGTTCTGTTCAACAGTCGATGATCCTATTCAACGTCAATCACAGGGTAATGGTGGATATCTTTGGAATTTTGTGGTTGGGTATGGACAAATTTCAGAGATTCGTTACTTATCATTATTCACTTTCTTTCAATAAGAAAAACGAGGTTCATCTTTTTATTTAAGTTGTCTTCAATGAAAACGAGGTTCATCTTTAAGATTTTATAGACTGGAGGTATCAAAAGCTACACTAACAGTATTTTACGAAGTTGTTTTGGAAATTAGTTGAGATATCGTTGGATTTACAGATTTGAGTGGTTAAATCTGTATAATCCGAGTGTTTTAAGGCTTTTTCAACACGTTGAATCCATTTCTGCATTCAGAACTGCAATTTAAACAACAAAAAATTGTAATTTCGTGCCTGTTTATGTTGCTGAATTCTGGCTAAAAAGACAAAAACTTAAAACAGTTAGACATGGTTGTCTCACAAACAAATTTTAATAAAAGTTTGAGAAATAATTTGTTCCCCTCATTAAAATATGTTTGTTGAAATTTAATCATTCTCCTTATAAAATTAAGAGTTTGTTAGAGAATTTGTTCCCCTAGTTAAAATATGTTTGTTGAAATTTGATCATTCTTCTTGAATCAATTTTTTTTTATAAATTTGATCATTCATTTTTAATTAAACATTTAATATTTAAAATCAACCACATCACATAATAGGATAGGGTGGGTTTTACTGCAATTTTCATGATTGGATATGTCTAAATATCATGATTAACTCTTCTACAAAGCATATTCATATTTTCATGTATGTGAAAGATTTTAAATAGAAAATAGATTTTGCCACAAAGTCTTTGAAAGTTTTTTTATACTTTTAAGGATTAGTTTTTTAAATGAAAAGGTATATTTGAAAAACAAGATTAGTTATTTAAATGAAAAGGTATATTTGAAAAACAAAACATGTATGTGAAAGATTTTAAAGAGAAAATAGATTTTGCCACAAAATCTTTGAAAGTTTTCTTATACTTTTAATTAATTTTTCAAATGAAAAATATATATTTGAAAAACAAAAGCATATTCATATTTTCATGTATGTGAAAGATTTTAAAGAGAAAATAGATTTATGAAGTCTTTGAAAGTTTCCTTATATTTTTAAGAATTAAGGATTAGTTCTTCAAATGAAAAGATATATTTGAAAAACAATTAATGATAAAATTGTGAAAGAGTTCTAAAAGTATATTTGAAAAACAATTAATGTTAAAATTGTGAAATATTTCTAGTAAGTAGACAACCAAAAATGATCATGGTAATAAAAAAAATTAATATGGACAATTGCAACATATTAAGTTACATAATGAAATATTAGAGTGCTGTAACTTTATTTTTTCCCACATAGTTTTCACATTGGACTATACAATCTAAATTATAGCATGTCTTGTAATACAAGGTTGTTTGCTACTATGAATTTGTATAAGATGGTTCTCCACAATGCATGATATGCATTATATTTTTTTGTGCAAATTACTTTTTTGGAGCAAGCTTTCCCTACATTCACATACATAGACAAACTTTTATTAAGCATATGCTCATCTCAAATCCAGTTGTGTTGGAGTTAGTCAACCTATGAACTCCTTTGAGATCAAACTCCCCACTTAGGAGGGTTGGTCCCTTACAACTATCTTTCCACCTAAGGAAACAACTTGATTTGCTCCAAAGTATGCCACTTGTTGGCCTAGGCGTTTGTCTTTTGAGCTCAATCTAATAAAGTTTCATTGTTCACTATTTTAGCTACTTTTCTTTGTGTCGCATGGTTGTAGTTTTGTCTAACTTTATGCTAACCTCCATGATAAATTCTTCAAGAAGTGGCATGATAAACTTCTCCTCTACTCTATCCAAAGTCGGTAGTATGATAGACCTTAAGGTAATGCATGTTGAACACTAGAAATCATTCCCATAATCCAAATTGAACATGCTCTCTCTAATCCATGCCATGATAATGCATGGACTATATCTTAGTGGGTTGAGCTTTTTGTCTTCCTTGAAGCACTCTTTCTAGAGATACACCTAGACATGGTCTCCTATGTGAAATTGGTGATTTTCACAATGTTGATTAGGAATGACCTTATATCACTTTTCATAATAAATGACAAATTTGTAATTTTGTAATTTTTTGGGTTCCTTAAATATTCCTAAAATATAAAAATTGGAAAAAAATTATTTTTAAATAATGGATATTTTTATGGGCATTGTCCAAGCGTTCTGCCTTTTGAACTTTCTCACTGGAATCTGGCAAAATCACCATTTTTGGTTATTTAAATTGCAATTTTGAATGCATAAATAAATTCAGCTCCCTGAAAACCCCCCATGGCACTCGGATTATACAGAGTCAATCACTCAAATCTGCAGTTCCAACAATTTTTGGCTATATTTCGAGCAAAATTAATCGAAAAATATGCTCGAAAAAATGTAAAAAAGTAGAACATCTAGGCTATGCTATTTTTATGTGGCATGTTATGATGTCAACTCCATACGTTAACAAAGAAAAATAAAAAACATATTTAGATAACTCATACCCAATTGTCATCTTCTAATTAAATAATAATAAACAATGGTTAAAGCCTTCTCAATCTCTTAATGAACCTATTTAATTAAAAAAATAGAAATATTCTACAAGAAGATTTTTGTAGATTTTGTTTGATATTTGTTGAATTTTTCTATTTTCCACATCTATGAATTATTGCCTTATGATTTAAATGCCACTGTTATCATAGAATAATTACACACTGAAAATCTCAACAAGACTTAACGAATTTGATGAGAGGTTATTGTAAGTAAATATTATATGAGATGATTGTATTACAATTGAGGGCCCCGATATATATACTTGGACGGGGTGCGCTTTCATTAATGGACATGTCTTTTCATTATTGTCTTTGCTTTAATTAATTTATTATTAATTATAATTATTGATTATTTATATATTTATACATTATATTATAAATACATTATTTATATATTATATTTATGTTGATAATTATTTCCTCACATGCACATCTAATTAATATAGATCACTCCATCCTGGAGTAGGCAATGTGAGAGCACCTCGAGTCTATCCACTCCTCGTTAGGGGAAAGACTATCCCTGGACCATTCACCACTAGCAAAGCCTTATGAGAAAATGAGTCATTTCCCTTGGTCAAATCAACAAGACAAATCTGGGAGAATGTTTGCCCAATGCTGCTAACTAGAGAAAATTCAACACTCCTTCTTAGCGAGGGAGACATTCTGCATCACACCAAGCTTGTCTCTGAAGTATACAAACTTTGTCTTAGATAGAGGCTTAGTGAGAATGTCCGCAATTTGCTCATCTATGGATATGTACTAGAGCTTTAGTGCTCCCTTCTATACCATGTCTCGGATGAAGTAATATTTGATCTTAATGTGCTTCGACTTGTCATGAAATATTGGATTTTTCGAAATCTTGGCACAACTTTGATTACCACAATGTATTAAGGTCGTCTCTAGTTCCTGATCAAATAGTACTGCAAGAAGCTTCTGAAGCCATACTGCTTCATGACTTGCGACACTGGCTGCGATATACTCTGCTTCTGTTGTATTGAGTGTTATAAAAGTCTGCTTCTTGCTAATCTAGGATATCATAGTTGATTCTAAGATGAAGTAGCACCTTGAAGTTCTCTTTCTGTCTACTACACTCCCTACCCAGTGATAATCTGTATATCCCTGTAGCCTCACTTCACCACCTGAGACATATCTCAAACCATATTCAACTGTACCACACAGGTAGCTCAACACATTCTTTGTTGCAACCCAATGGAACTGCCTCGGCTCAACCATGAACTGGCTCAAGGTGCTCATTGCAAAGAAAATATCTAGCCTGGTGTTAACCAGGTACATCAAGGATCCAATCGACTATCTTTACATAGCGAGATCCACCATATATGAATCTGAAGCAGAATCACTCAACTTCTTCATATTTTTTATCATAGGTGTAGACATGGACTTGTAGTCCATCACACCAAATCTGCTCAAGATCTCAACTGTGTACTTCCCTTGTGCGATGAAGATCTCACTTGGTTTCTGTCACACCTCCAATCCCAAGAAATAATGCATTAAGCCAAGATCCTTCATATCGAACTCAGAGGCCAACTCCCTCTTGCACTGATAGATGAGTTGGTTTGCTCCCGTAAGGAATAAGTCATCAACATATAACACCAAGATCAAAGGATCATCATCAACAACCTTGTAGTAAAGGTTGGGATCTTCTTCACTCTTGGTTAGGCTCAAGCTCATCAAGTATCCATCAATCATGGAGTACCATGCCCTATGTGCATGCTTGAGTCCATACAAGTCCTTCTTCAGCCTACAAACATGAGACTCCCTCCCATGTACTTCAAATCCATGAGGTTGTTTTATGCACACATCCTCCTCAATCACACCATTGAGGAATGCAGTCTTTACATCCATCTAGTGTAATCTCCAATCCATGATTGTTGCAATGGTAAGAATGGTCCTGATGGAAGTGTACCTGGTGACTAGAGAAAACGTCTCCTCATAATCCACTCCCTCTTTCTGGGAGAACTGTCTTGCCACAAACTTCGCTTTGAACTTTTTGATGCTTCCGTCTACTGCATGCTTGATCTTGTAGATCCACTTGGAAGTCACCATTGAATTCTCCTCAGGTTTCGACACAATCTCCCACACATAATTCTTCATGATGGATTGATATTCCTCCATCATGGAATCTCTGCAAACTTGCTAGCCTGCTGCGTCCTCATAAATGGAAGGTTCAGAATCAATGATGTGACTCATCAATATCATATAACTAGAGAATTTTTGAGATCATCTACTTTTCCTAAAAGTACTATGGGGATCTGCATGCCTCTTTGCATCTTGCAATGTATCATGAAGCCAGACTAGCCTCTTCCTGGTCTCTAGAACAATGACTCTAGGCGGGTCCACTGGTTCAGCTGGCCCTGCTGACTTCTCCTAATAGTCTGAAGGATGATCAACTAGAACATAGGGACTTGAACCCACATCCTTTAGAGCCTCCTACTCCTCACTATCGATCTCCATGTGAGACACGCTAAACCTTATGAAGGTCGTGTCTTCATCAAAGGTGACATCCCATCTGACCTCTATAAAGCATTTTCCTGGAATGTAGATTCTATAAGCCTTTGATGCGTCATTGTATCCAACAAACATCCCTTTCTTCCTAGAGGGATCCAACTTCTTCCTTTTCTCCTTGGGCACGTGAATGTAGACTGGACAACCAAAGATCCTCAAATCACTGACCTCTAGTTTCACACTTGTGAAAGCCTCCTTGGGAGTCTTATCCCACAAGATTCAATGATGACTCTTGTTCTAGACGTACACTTTTGTACTGGATGCCTCTCCCCATAAAAACATGGGTAAATCCTGATAATGAATCATGGTTTTGGAAACGTCTACAATGGACCTATTCTTCCTCTCTGCAACCTTGTTCTGTTGTGGGTTGTAAAGAATAATCAACTCCCTCTTTGTCCCTGCCTCCTTGCAGAAATCACCGAAGTCCTTGGAAGTGCATTCTCCTCCATTATCTAACCTCAACACCTTGATCTTCTTCCCTTCCAGGTTCTCTACCTAAGCCTTGAACTCCTGGAATCTGCTGAAGACCTCAACCCTAGTCTTCATGAAGAAGATCCATGTCTTCCAGGAGAAATCATCAATGAATCACATAGTACACGAATCCACCCAAAGATGCAACTATCATAGGTTCACATTTGAATGTACTAGATCCAAGATCCCCTTGGACCTGCTGTCACTACTTGGAAAATAACCCTTGGCATTCTTGCCAAGTGCACATCCCTTGCAAATGCCATCATGCTCTACCTGAAGCTCTAGAATTCCTGTGACCATCTTCTTCAATGATGGTAAAACTATGTAATGTGAATGTGAAAATCTCTGATTCCATAGCTCACACAAACTGATGTTGTCATGTACCAATGCCTGGGCCGGTCATCCCAAAAATATGTATAGACCTCCTTCTCGAACACCAATCACTATTTAGAGTCTATACCATCTTTGTTAGTTATCATAGTGTGACCGGTTGCAGCTTGCAGATAAACAAAGAGCGACCAAAAGAGTTGGTCGCACGATGTAGTGCAATCCTTAAGGCGACCACGCTCTGTGATTAGGAAAATCGCGACCAAAGGGAATGTGGTTGCTTTGTGTCCACAAGCCACTCATGACCACGACTGTACAATTGCAAAAAATAAAAGATCTGAAGCAGATTTATCAGATCTGGCACTGAAATATTTTAACTAGCTTCAGAAAAGACTTATACTAGTTCTTGCATTGGACGTTTTTTTTTTTAATTTCTTTTTTTTAACTAGCTCTGATACCATGTTGAATTTTTCTAATTTTCAGATCTGATAATTATCGCCTTATGATTTAAATGCTACTTTTATCATAGAATAATTACACATTGAAAATATCAATAAGACTTAGCGAACTTGATGAGAGGTTATTGTAAGTGAATATTATATGAGATGATTGTATTACAATTGAGGGCCCGATATATATACTTGGGCGGAATGCCCTTTCATTAGTGGACATGTCTTTTTCATTATTGTCTTTTCATTAATTAATTAATTATTGATTATTTATATATTTATACATTATATTATAAATATATTATATTTATGTTAATGATTATTTCTTCACATGCACGTCTAATTAGTATAGACCACTCCATCCTGGAGCAGGCAATGTGAGAGCACCTTGAGTCTATCCACTCGTCAGGAGAAAGACTACGCCCGTGCCATTCACCACTAGCAAAGCTTCGTGAGTGAATGAGTCATTTCCCTTTATCAAATCAACAAGAACAATATGAGAGAATGTCTGCCTGATGCTACTAACTGGAGAAACATCAACAAAATCACCTTGAAATAATAAAAAAATATTTAATATGTGCTAATAGTATTTTTTAATATTGTCTTTATCTTCTTATAAATCCTATCAAATGTGAAAATTTCTATCTTCTAATAAGACACTATTAATAAACTTCCTATTATTAGAGGAAATTTGAGAAAACAAGTTCCGTCATAAGAGAAATGCATTTTTATTGATTAAAATTTAAATTCTGGATTTTATAGGGGAAAGTTGGGGGAAATCAAAACTTGTTTTTCACATATTTCTTTTTATTGATCGCCCTGTAGATTTATTTAAAGTATTAAGTGTGTGTACTCATTGGAGTTTTCTGGTCACGTTTTGTTTATTTCCCCAGCCTCTAGACATTTTTATTTTACTATTATCAGGTTCTGAACTTCAGTGTCTCTTCGGGACTGCGATTAAGGACCCACTAGGGAACTGGAACAATTTTTTTTCACTTCTCACTCACATTGCATTGACCTTTCCGAGTCTTCTTACAAGGGTACTGGGGATTTGGGTTCAATGAAGCCCAGGTGATTGAACATGGCCTCACACCCCCTGCCATGTGTTGAAGCCAACGTCAACACATTGATGAATGTGGATGACGAGGAACTTTGGAGGGAAGAAGGTTTATTTGACTTGGTAGACTCTGTTGGTAATGCTATTGAATCCACACTCAAGCCCCTTGGTCTTCCTTATCACTCCCCACAGACTCAGTCCTCCCCTTGCTCTCCCTGCGCACCCTCATTTGCTGAGCTCCTGAAGTCATCATCTGGTTTCACCACTCCTTTTGAACACCCCATTGAATCATTATCAAATGGCATACAAAACAAGAATCACTGCCATCATAACCAGTCGCAGGTGGGCAGTAAAGTGGATTTGAATCCTCGGCTTGGTCGCCGACTGTGGAGGGCTAAAAAAAGTGTTCATAAAATGGTCTTAGGATCTGATGTTGGACTTCCAGAGTCTTGTAACATAGCGCTCTGTGGCTTCGTGGAAAGACTCTCCTACAATTACCTATGTAAGGTCTCCATTTTAGACTGGGTGGAACTTTCTTGGAAGCCATTACTTGGATATGCGCCATAAGTCATCTTCCTGACTAAAGGCTGGATGGGGTTTTTGTGTAAATCCCCTGAAGATTATGATATTTTACTGGCTCAGAAGTGGGTTCTGAGCGGGAGCAACCTCATGATAAAGCGTTGGCGCATGGCCTTTAATCCTGAGACTGAGTACTTCCATTTAAGGAACCTATGGATCTTGCTCCCAGGATTACCCCTCCATTTTTGGAACAAGGTGGCTTTGGAGGCGACTGGCAATGCTTTAGGCACTTTTCTTTCGGTAGATAACTCTACTCTCTCGGCAACAACTAGGAAGATTGGAAAAGTTTTGGTCGAGATGGATGTGCATGGTGGACTACCAAAACTTCTAGAGATCGAATGGAGGGTAAGAAGGTTTACCCAACGTCTGGATTACCTTGGAATACCTTTCCGTTGCAGTTGTTGCCATAGAACAGGGCATCTTAAGAAAAACTGTCGGGGTTGGGTGGAAAAGGAACCCTCGGAAGACTCAACACTGCTCAGAGACTTTGTAGATCATGATGAGGAAGTACACTCTGTGTGTAGGTACCCAATTCTCGAATACACATCTCCTTCAGAATTGGAGGATTCCTTCTCGGGTAAGCTCAAAAATTACTGTCCGTCATTTTTTCATTCCTTAACTTTTTTGTTGATCGAAGAGCTCAAAGCTTCTCATATTTTGAAGTCCCTCTGCCCCACATAGGCTTTACCTGCATTTATGAACTCTAATATTTCCACTACTATTCCCTCGACCTCGTCCCCCTTCCTTGACTCCGATTCATGTTCTCCTCCGTTTGGGGAAGGTATGAACACTAGACACACTCAACATTCCCTATCCGACTCTCTTCCATCTTCCACCCCCTTAAACACTACCGATTCCATACACCTGTCGATCGAAACATTTCAGTTACCGGGTTTTCGCAAATCTGATGAAGGGGACTCCTCCCTTAACTCTGTCCTAGACACTTTGATTCCACTTTCCCGTGACAGTTTCAATCCTATCCCTTTACCTACATTTGTAGGGATTTCCCGCATTGATCCCTCCACCTCTTCGGGGGTTGTAGGTACTTCATCGACTAACCAGCCAGATCCCTCAAAGAATTAGTCCTGGTCAAGAGGTCTAGGTATTGAATTTTTCCCCTGTTAAGACAAGAAGCACAAGGAAGAAACTACTGACGGAGTCCACTCCTTCCATAGCCTTGGATCCTACCACTACTGATAGTGGGACACTTAGAGCGGTGAGGGCCCTAGCAAGAGCCAAATAATGATCCTCTTGTCACTGAATCTAAGAGGTCCTGGAGGCACCCTAAAAGCAACCTCTCTTTGTTGCGTTTTGGATTCCACTCATCCCAGTGTTCTTTTCCTTCAGGAAACCTTGGTCAAAGCTGAGAAAGCGCATTCCTTCATTCAGGGTTTTTGTCTGTCCTGGCATACATGTGCAGTGAGCTTGATTGGTACTTCCCGGGGCCTACTGGTGGCATGGGATCCCCATCATTTTAACTTGGTGCCTTTCCTTACTGTAGGTGGAATTTTGTTAACTGGTACTATTATCTCTTCTAACAGGAAAATTAACTTTTAAAATTTGTATGGCCCTTGCATGGAGCACAAAGCCTTCTGGACCAAATTATCAAACAATGGTTTACTCTCATTACAAAGTCTTGTGATCACCGACGACCTGAATTTGACATTTTATAGTGGAGAAAGTTGGGGAGGCGCGACCAACTCAAGTCTTCTATCAAGCTTTTTTTACGTGCTCTTCCTCTCACATAAAATCATTGATGTTCAGCCAAACAAACTTGTCCCGACTTGGCGAAATGGATGCACATGCATCAATTATATAGTGAAACATCTGGATAGATTTCTGGTGGCGGAGGATCTACTTCTAGAAGGTCATTTTTTTTCGCTCCTGGGTAGAATACCCCTTTGTTTTTTATCATGCTCCTATCTTGCTACAACTAGAGAACATTACTCCTCCCAAAGCCTACCCTTACAAATTCAATCCAATTTGTCTCTCTGATAAAGACTATAACAGATTGGTAAAAAATCTGTGGATTGACCAAGTTTATCTACAGGAAGAATATTTTCAGCGACGCTTCATTTGGAACCTACAGGACCTGAAATTACTCACCAAAAATTGGTTTAAGGAACAACGAGCTCGAGAATTTAAACACCTGGAATTACTGGAATTAAAAATCATAGATATGTTAAAGGAGAATGTGGATGGTATTGTTCAACCAGTGAAAGAAACCCTTCTCATCAGACTTGAAACATAAAGAAATAAAATCCTTAAGCCACAAGAGGATCGGTGGCGCCTCAAAGGCCGAGCTCTATGGGTACAAAGCAGTGAAAAAAACACTAAGTTTTTCCACCAGTTCGCTAATCAGAGGCGAATCAATAAACACATGTGGGCAATCAAAGATGACTCAGGACATCTTCATACAGGTCAGACTACAATAACAAAGGAGGCTATAAAGCATTTTAAAAATTTCTTCAATAACTTTGAGCCAGCTCCTATAACAGAACAAGTAAAGGTGGCTGGATTATTTAACAACTGGCTTACTGAGGAGGAAGCTAAAGAACTCTATTTTCCGGTCACCTCCCAGGAACTAAAATCGATCTTATCACACTTCAAAAAAGAAAAAAGTCCAGCCCTGGATGGATGGACTGTGGAATTTTTCACACATTTTTTTGATTTGATAATTGAAGATCTTCTGGCATTAGTGGAATCTATTAGATTTGGGGGTTGCATGGCTGGAAACCTTAATTCCACGTTTATGGCCTTGATTCCTAAATCCAACAAACCACAGACCTTCGAGGACTATCGACCAATTTCACTTTGTAATATGGTTTACAAATTAATCTCTAAAGTCATAGCCAACCGAATTAAGCCGAATTTGTCAAGGAATCTCTCAACAGAGCAATTTGGATTTCTAGAGGGGTGTTTGATCCATGATGCAATTGGAACAACACATGAAATCATTTGTAGCATAAAAAAGAAGCATATTAAGGCCCTTTTACTTAAACTAGACCCACAAAAATCCTTTGATTGCGTCAATTGGGACTTCCTGAGACTGATCTTAATCCAAGTGGGATTTGGGCCTCAGTTGACAAGCTGGATTATGGAATGTGTTAGCTCTGCATCTATAGCTGTCTTAGTAAATAGCGAGGCCACCAATTTTTTCAAGATTGGCAGAGGCCTTCGTCAGGGATGCCCACTCTCTCCATTTCTCTTCATCCTTGTGATGGAAAGTTTGAGCTTACTACTAAAATCCAGTTAAAAAGAAGGCACATTAACTGGAATTAAGGTTACCAAATTGACCAAAATTCTCCATCTTTTTTTTGTTGACGATGTGTTACTAATAACTAATGCAAATTTGCAGGAATGGCAAGAGATCAATCACATCATTCTTTTATTCTGTTTGGCCTCGAGCTTAAAAGCAAATCTTAACAAATCTTCTGTTCACTTTTCGGGTCTGTTAGCACTCTGTAATCTGCCCAAGGCTGTGAGGCAGTCACAGAGGCAACATCAAAACCACTTCGAGTCTTGGATCTAGCCCTCCAAGACTCAGAGAGGGATATCTCTCTCTGATATAGCTTTGTTTGAAGACGTATTAGGCTAGTTATGAAGAACAATGGGCTTTGTTGTCAAAGTGTTTTTGAATTGGTTGAGAGAGTTTACTCCTCCATTGGGCTATGGGGTCTGTAATTAATTAGGAATGAAATACAGCCATAAACGAGGTAGGATGACTTCCACAGGGTGAGATAATACACTCACTGGATATTTAGTAATTAAAATGATGGACAGAAGAAAGGGTGAGAAGGATAAATTCGACTAAGAAGCAGTTAAAAATTCCTTAATCGAAAACATCAGAAGATAAACATTTAAATCTTTTAGAATCGGAAACAGGGTATCAGAGATAAATCCTGAGACATACGTTACTCTTAAAGATTAGTTTCAGAAAATGAAGTGGTAACAAAGCGAAGATAACATTCAATTTAGAAAATAAACATCACCAGTGAACATACGCAAGAATCCTGTAAAGTGCCTCCCTTTCATTAATGGCAGATCTATTAAAAAATGTTACAGCTTGATAGCCACAGGGCGTGAAGATCCAACCCTTTTACATTAAAATCATCTCAATAAATAATATAGATCATCCCAACAAGTTTTAGAAGTCGTTTTAACCGCCTCGGCCAAAAATAGCCACCACTCCCACCAAATTCGAAGTTTTCTGCCATGAAAGATGGACCGTTTTCCTGCGAAACAGGGGTCCGATCAGACGTGATTTTATCTTCAATGATGACACCTGGGAGAAAACTGAAAAAGGTTATTGTAGATGGGCATGTGCTGGACAAAAACCGCTTTCGGTTTCTCCGAATTCATCCCCAGCTGGCCGTGACATCTCCCGGAAGATCGAGACTGAAACGGAAAATGGAAAATCCGGAAAAATAGGCCTCGAAGATGTCTTCGATGCTCTCTGATCGTGACCCCATTGCAAAAACTGAAAGGGGTTTTTGTTCCTCAGCCTATGCTGAGCAAAAACCTCTCTCGGATTTTTAAATTCCGTCCCCGTTTTCCCAGAAACCGATCTGGAAGATGACATGGTAAAATGGGCAAAAATGGTAAATTTTGAAAAAGTGGTTTTTTGGCGGGAGGGTGGTATTCCGGACCCCCCCCTCGTTAAATGTAGACCGCTCGGGGGGGTCCGGAATTGAACCTGGTTCGTTGATTTAGTTGGTCGTTTGTGGGCCGTTTAGATATGCATTTACGATTCCGGACCCACCCCCTCGTTAAATGTCGAACTCACGGGGGGGTCCGGAATGGAATATGGTGCGTTGATTTTTTATGGTAAGTGTATGGGGGGCGCGGGAGTATGAAGGTGTATGGGGATTAAGGTGGGCGGGAGTGTGAGGGGTTAGTGGGGAGTGACGTAGGGGGATGGGGAATGAGTGGAGAGTGAGGTGGGGTAGGTGGGAGTAACATGAGGGGGATGGGTAGTGGAGAGTGACGCAGGTGGAGGGTACGTGGGGGTAGGACTTATGATTAAATTTGTTTTTTTAATTTTAATTTTTTGTTTTATGTTTTATGTTCTATTTTTTATGTTTTTTAAATGTTTTTTATATTATATATTATATTTGTTTTTGGTTTTGTTTTTTATGTTATTTAATTTATTTACTTTATTTAATGTATTATAATATTTTATATATTTTTAACATATTTTATTTCTTTTTGTTTTTTTAATGTTTTTTTTAATATTTTGTGCTTATTTAATTTTTTGTTTTGTTTTATTTAATTAAAACTAACTTTATTTACTAGCTTAGTTACTAACCTAGGTATTAAACTTGATTAATAATTAATTAATTAATTATTTAACTAATCATTTATTAGTCAATTTTAACCTATACAAACTTTATTGCTAATCTAACTACTTTTATTGTCATTTTGTTCATCCTAAGTCTTGTTTATTCACATGCGAAGGTGGCGGGATAAGGGAGGCTGACAAAAGACAAGGGGAGAGAGGGCGCAGTGTGTATGAAGGATGCAGCAGGGTGATGGAGAATTGAGCGACAAGAATGGAGGGAGGGAGAGGAATCCCCTGAGCCATACTTCGTCATCACGGGAGAGACGCCAAATCACAGTCGAAGAATCGATTCGCCTATAATTATAGGACCCCAACAGGGTCTTGAGGAGGCAGAACTTCACCCACTCAAGCAACTACTCCTGTATAAGTTCACCGATCTAAAGGGGGGTTTCAAGTACTTGGGGTACTTCCTAAAATCTGGAATCCATAAAACTCAAGATTGGCATTGGCTTGTAAATAAAGTGGAAAAGAGGATTAGCCATTAGAGCTTTCGATGGTTGTCCCTGGAAGGCAAACATACACTTTGCAAAGTTATTCTCGAAAGCCAACCTGTGTACTGGTTATCACTCACTGCTGTCTCTTTGTCCATCCTCCACAGATTAAGGAAGCTACTATATAATTTCTTGTGGAAAGGGAATACAGATACACATCATTACCATCTTGCAAATTGGGAGTCGCTCGCTCACCCAAAATGTTTTGGGGGCTGGGGACTCCTCAACATTATTACATTCAACAAAGCTTTGGAGGCTACAACACTTTGGAGAGCATTTTCAAGCGAAGGTCTTTGACAAAAGGTACTGAAAGAAAAGTATCTCCACTCCATGTCAGTTATTAAATGGCTCCGCTCGAAATCTTTCGCTCAGCCCTCGGCATCCAAAATATGGAAGAATCTGTTGAAATCGATTCATATTATCAACAATTAGCTTAGCTGGAAGCCATGGTCGGGGTCCCTCATGGAGATTGGGAGAGACATAATTCTGGCCTTGGGCATACACTCGATCCTGTCTCCACGCCTTTAGTCCACTCTGCAACAAAAACAAATAATTGTTCTCGCACACGCCTGGAAAACACAACATCAAGTCCCCCACTCGCCTCAGTGGACTGACAACTCCGACTTAGAACTCACTAGGGACCTAGCATCAGAGTGGGACCGATTCAGAAGAGCTCTTCAAGCCTCGGGCATCACCATAACTGAAAGCGAGGATGAACTACACTGGATCGGGGGGAATGCTTCCGGGATTATCACCTCAAAAAATGTCTACTTGGCCATTTGTGCTACACAGAACTTGTCGACTGTTTCTTGATGGCATAAGAGCATTTGGAAATGGAATGTGCAATTGAAAGTCAAACTCTTTGTGTGGCTAGACGCTAACTATAAGATTTTGACGCGGCCAAACCTCCAGCGCAGAGGATGGGAAGGCCCTAGCAGATGCATCCTGTGCCATCTTGACAACGAAACTTCAGATCATCTTTTCTCACACTGTTCATTTACTAAATCTGTGTAGAACTTGATTTACTCTTCAGGTAAATATAATCAGAAGTGGGGTGGAAGCAGTTTGGATGACAACCTATCCAAGTGGACAACAAACATGTCTGCACCTATTACTTTAGCTCCTCTAGTTTGCTGGTTTGTTTGGCTCGAAAGGAATGCAACGACCTTCAATGATAAAACCCCCTCGGTGCAGTCGGTTATGATTCGAGCACTTGGTACAGTTCACAAGCCAGTGAAAGTTATTAACAACTCCCCGCTTCGTTCCTGTATGATTAATTAGAACATTGAATTTCCAGTAGCCTGTTTTGATGGTGCAACAAAGACAGATGGTCAATGTTGTGGAGCCAATGACATAATTAAAATTTCGAACATTTTGGTACAAAAATGGTACCTGAACTGTGGACCCAATTCGAATACGAAGGAAAAATTAATGGGGGCTTGAGCTACATTACACTTAGCCAACCTACTTGCTCTCCCAAAGATTCAAATTCTTGGTGATTCAAAGGTGATTATCGAGTGGCTAAATGATAGAAGTGATTTGCGTGTAAGCTCTCTTGAAGGCTAGAAAAAAGAATCCGAACTCTTAAGAACACTTTCTTAATTCTTCCACATCTACCAAGAATTAAAAAAAAAACAGATTCGCTATCAAAGAAAACTTTAAATGAACCGGAAGGCTACATCATGCTTCACCTTTGGACTGAAGGATTGAAGGGACAATGTCGCCTCCTCAATATTTATTAACACTATATTATGTTGTATTATTCCTTCAAGACAGAATTTGTTGATTTGCAAGGAATTCAGCCATCACCTCTAGCCCGTAAAATATCCAGTCTCCTTTTGGCTGCTCTCATTTCAGTGAGGAATACTTAATATGTATCAGTTAGGATGTATTTGTCTTTAGTTTTTTTATTTGTTCAAAGTACATGCCATTACCCTTTCAGTGTATTATTCTGTACAGACTGGATGCTAAAAATTATATCTTCTTAATATAATTTGTGAATTTTTTTTTTGGAAAAAGAAGTGTGGGTACTCATTGAATGTGAAATATTAAGTACCCACAATTAATACTTCCATGAAACTCCAATGAATTTAATTCCATTGAACTTAAGTACTCACACTTAATACTTTCAAGAAACTTTAGTGAATTTAATTCCATATTCAACAAGTACTCACTCTTAATATTTTTAAGAAACTCCAACAAGTACTCACACAATACTTTCAATAAACTTGTTTATGTATCCAATGTGAATGCACATTTAATAATTTTAGTAAACCTATAATCATGCATCCAATGAGTACCCACACTTTAAAGAAACAGTAAAAAAAACACCATCAAAATTTAAATTTATGGTTACATCTGTTAGATTATTACCATTAAATCTACTTTATTGGCATTTATGAGAAATCTTGTTTAATGATTCTAATTCTTACAGAATCCGAGTGGTTAAATCTGAGTGGATGTATCAAAAGCTACAATAACAGTGTTACAAAGTCGTTTTGGAAATTAGTTGAGATATTGTTGGATTTGCAGATTTGAGTGGTTAAATCTGTATAATCCGAGTGCTTTAAGGCTTTTTCAACACGTTGAATCCATTTCTGCATTCAGAAGTGCAATTTAAACAACAAAAAATTGTAATTTCGTGCATGTTTATGTTGCTGAATTCTGGCTAAGAAAACAAAAACTTAAAGCAGTTAGACATGGCTGTCTCACAAACAAATTTTAATAAAAGTTTGAAAAATAATTTATTCCCCTCATTAAAATATGTTTGTTGAAATTTAATCATTCTTCTTATAAAATTAAGAGTTTGTTAGAGAATTTGTTCCCCTAGTTAAAATATGTTTGTTGAAATTTGATCATTCTTCTTGAATTAATTTTTTTTTTTTTTATAAATTTGATCATTCATTTTTAGTTAAACATTTGATATTTATAATCAATCACATCACATGATAGGATAGGGTGGGTTTTACTGCAATTTTCATGATTGGATATGTCTAAATATCATGATTAACTCTTCTATAAAGCATATTCATATTTTCATGTATGTGAAAGATTTTAAATAGAAAATAGATTTTGCCATGAAGTCTTTGAAAGTTTCCTTATACTTTTAAGGATTAGTTCTTCAAATGAAAAGGTATATTTGAAAAACAAGATTAGTTATTTTAATGAAAATGTATATTTGAAAAACAAAACATGTATGTGAAAGATTTTAAAGAGAAAATAGATTTTGCCACAAAATTTTGAAAGTTTTCTTATACTTTTAATTAGTTCTTCAAATGAAAAAGATATATTTGAAAAACAAAAGCATATTCATATTTTCATGTATGTGAAAGATTTTAAAGAGAAAATAGATCTATGAAATCTTTGAAAGTTTCCTTATATTTTTAAGAATTAAGGATTAGTTCTTCAAATGAAAAGGTATATTTGAAAAACAATTAATGATAAAATTGTGAAAGAGTTCTAAAAGTATATTTGAAAAACAATTAATGTTAAAATTGTGAAATATTTCTAGTAAGTAGACAACCAAAAATGATCATCGTAATAAAAAAAATTAATATGGACAATTGCAACATATTAGGTTACATAATGAAATATTAGAGTGGTGTAACTTTATTTTTTCCCACATAGTTTTCACATTGGACTATACAATCTAAATTATAGCATGTCTTGTAATACAAGGTTGTTTGCTACTATGAATTTGTATAAGATGGTTCTCCACAATGCATGATATGCATTATATTTTTTTGTGCTAATTACTTTTTTGGAGCAAGCTTTCCCTACATTCACATACATAGACAGAATTTTATTAAGCATATGCTCATCTCAAATCCAGTTGTGTTGGAGTTAGTCAACCTATGAACTCCTTTGAGATCAAACTCCCCACTTAGGAGGGTTGGTCCCTTACAACTATCCTTCCACCTAAGGAAACAACTTGATTTTCTCCAAAGTATGCCACTTGTTGGCCTAGGCGTTTGTCTTTTGAGCTCAATCTAATAAAGTTTCATTGTTCACTATTTTGACTACTTTTCTTTGTGTCGCATGGTTGTAGTTTTGTCTAACTTTATGCCAACCTCCATGATAAATTCTTCAAGAAGTAGCATGATAAACTTCTCCTCTACTCTATCCAAAGTTGGTAGTATGATAGACCTTAAAGTAATGCATGTTGAACACTAGAAATCATTCCCATAATCCAAATTGAACATAGTATAATATACTATTAATATAATAGTATATTATACTATTAATAGTATAATATACTATTAATATAATAGTATATTATACTATTAATAGTATAATATACTATTAATATAATAGTATATTATACTATTAAGTATATTATAATAATAGTATAATATATTATTAATATAATAGTGTATTATATTATTAAGTATATTATAATAATAGTATAATATACTATTAATAAAAATTTGATAATTAGTAAGTGGTATTGGTTGTGTTGATTCTATATTCAATTGTTTTATAGTAGTTTTTTATAGATATAATCGGTATATTTATGGTAATTTATCTAACTTTTGTTTATGTAGTAATGGATATTATATTAATTATAGAATTCATTCAAAAGGTTTTAATAATCAATTTTAATACTAAAATTTAATATTTAAAAATATTTCATCAAAAATAAGACATTTTTGTTAGTTGAATATTCATCTCATATTTTTTTTGTTAGTTGAATATTTATCTCATGTTCATTAGAATTGAGTGAGATTGGTTTTTAGGAAGTTATTATTCAATTGTTCCTCTCAGTATAAGAATACATCCATGGTTTGTGTTTGAAAAGTGTAGTTATTCAATTGTTACTTCATCATTATTATTATAGCTTATTAATCTTCTTGACTTTAGAAAGTTATTTCATTGATTGAGTTAGGGTTTATTAGTCTTATTAACTTTAGAGGAACCAAGTGGTTCAAATAATCAATTTTAATACTAAAATTTAATATTTAAAAATATTTCATAAAAAATAAGACATTTTTGTTAGTTGAATACTTATCTCATGTTCATTAGAATTGAGTGAGATTGTTTTTTAGGAAGTTATTATTCAATTGTTCCTCTCAATATAAGAATACATCCATGGTTTGTTTTTGAAAAGTGTAGTTATTCAATTGTTACTTCATCATTATTATTATAGCTTATTAATCTTCTTGACTAGTCTTATTAACTTTAGAGGAATGAAGTGGTTCAAAAGTTATCAATATGTGCAAAAACAAATTGTCATCCAGTTGAAAATACAATTAATAGTATGTGGCAATGAAGAGTTCTCAAAGTGCAGAAAACTAAACACTTAATGAAGAAAACTAAACACTTGATGGATGTTTATTTCATTTCTTATATTAATTATGTACAAGAAACAAGGCTATGATTGTCCAAGGGTTTTGGTAAAAGGGAATGCTTGGTGGGCTCCTCATCATCATTTCATTGCCATACATATGAGAGGTAGGTAAATATAATATTCTTACTATTATGTAATTGTCAACTATTCAAATGGGTTGCATCATTCTCTCATTTGGACTTTGTAAATAAACTATTTTATTCAATTTTTTAATTTAATTTTTTTTTTAGGATAAGTTAGTCTTTAAACTTAGTCATTTGTAAGGAATGTCAAAAAAATGTTGAAAATAAATATATAACTTTCCAATAGTCTATTTTATTTTGGGTAGCAGTGAAAACATGTTGAAGTAAAGGTAAGTAGAAAATGTTCTTTCAAGTGATTTTTTTCCAATTATTTTTTAGCAATATTATATATTAGCTTATTTTACAAGTTTAGTAAGTTGTTCTTGAAATAATCTTTAAAGAATTTGTGTTTGAGAAAATGACAAATCAATTCCAAAACCTGTTGAAGTAAAGGTAAGTAGAAAATGTTATGTCAAATAATTTTTTTTTCAATTATTTTTTAACAATATTATATATTAGCTTATTTTACAAGCTTAGTAAGTTGTTCTTGAAATAAGCTTTAAAAATTTTGTGTTTGAGAAAATGACAAGTCAATTCCAAAACATGTTGAAGTAAAGGTAAGTAGAAAATGTTATGTCAAATGATTTTTTTTTCAATTATTTTTTAGCAATATTATATATTAACTTATTTTACAAGCTTAGTAAGTTGTTCTTAAATAAGTTTTAAAAAATTTTGTGATTGAAAAAATGACAAGTCAATTCCATATATATTCTTTAAAAATACAAATTACAGATATAAAAAAATAATACAAATGTCAATATAAATCCATTGTCTTGACATAGTTTGAATTTATGTATTTAGAATGCCCCAAGTCAGGTACGACTCTACAAACATCGTAGATTTGGTAGAGGCCCCGGATGGCCTCTCGAAAGGAATCACGAGGATTAAAAGGTTCGGGTGAGTGCTTGCTAAAGTTTTGATGAAGAAAGAAAAAACTTAAAACTTAAAACAATTGGACATTTGTCTCACAAACAAATTTTAATAAAAGTTTGAGAAATAATTTGTTCCCTTGTTGAAATTTAATCATTCTTCTTATAAAATTAAGAGTTTGGTAGAGAATTTGTCTCCTCCTTAAAATATGTTCGTTGAAATTTGATCAATTTTTCTTTTAAATTTGAACATTCATTTTTAGTTAAACATTTGATATTTATAATCAATCACATCACATGATATGGTGGGTTTTCCTGCAATAAATATCATGATTACCTCTTCCATAAAAGCATATTCATATTTTCATTTAAATAAAAAATAGATTTTGCATTGAATTCTAAGCATATTCATATTTTCATTTAAAAGCATATTCATATTTTTATTTATGTGAAAGATTTTAAACAAAAAATATATTTTGTAATGAAGTCTTTGAAAGTTTCCTTATAAGGATTTGTTGTTCAAATGAAAAGGTATATTTGAACAACTCCACTCTTGATCTTTCACCAAGTTTGCCTAACACAAGATCTCCAAGCAAAGCATTTCACCATGCTCAAGGTCTCCACACTAGTGCCATTGTCCTCTGTAAGATTTACAAACTATGAAAACTTGCATCACAGAAGTTCAAGGTTTACAAGGCAACATTAGCGCTAGTCTCCAATTTTTCATGTCCATGCTAGGGTTTGAGTCCTTAAACCCTTAGTCTTCAACTCTTGTATCAAAACAAGTACCAATACATCCATGGAACATCAAGACTACAAAACACAAGTTTTCTTTCAAGCAAGGTATCACATCAAGCACAAGACTCCACTTGTCAAGCAAGGCTACTCATTTAGCACTGCATGATCTTGCCCCAACCCTCCATGTACCACACAAGAGCAAAGTTGCAATATCATCCAAAGTGCTAGCTCTCTTCTTCATGTCTACATCAAGGTTGTAACCATAGCATTACCTCATATTGCATCCCAAACAACTTAGCATTACCTCATATCAACAAGAGTCATGACCTTTTGCAAAATAATACAAGGTGTGAGTAACTCAAATCAACATGCAAAGCTCGTATTCATGTCATCAACTCCTTCAGTGCTATGTTTTCCTCTAGTGTTTTTAGCATGGCACAAACCCTAGCATACTTTTACATCTCACAAGAGCAAACCCTCTAACAATACTCAAGTGTTATCATACATTTATTTGTCTCCAAGTTTTACATCACAAACTGAGTCTTTCTTCCTATAAAACTTCATTAAGACAATTACAAAGATAGAATAATAAGTACCTCAACAATGAGTAATGAGAAAGCCTTTCTCCTCCCTTTCTATATAATAGGTGAATGAGGTCAACATAAAACACAAACTAGGTCCACATAAATAAGTCTAGACCTAAGTCAAGAAGGCAACCTCACATGGAGACTCTACAAATACAAGGATGAGAAGTGTAACACTAGGGTTTTATTTAACCCCAATGTGTTGCACCCTCCAAGCATGACCACAATGCCCCTCCTCCAAGATGGTGCACTATCCAAGAAGTAGTTTGACCAATGCTCCTTATATGGTGGTTCTTTATCCAATTATTCCCATGTAAGTAAATCCTCCTCTCATTGTGTGGCACATTCTCTTGTGCCCAATGCTCGTCAACATATGTGTGAAGGTAGTTACTTGCTCCAATGATTCTCTTCAACATGTGTTTGAGTCCACAACCAACTGCCATGATGCATGCTCCTTAATCCAAGCATCCTCAAGTCAAGTATCCAACCTCCAAGGTGTATGCCCATGGTCCCATGCTCTTAGTGCTAAGTGCCTTTCTCCAAGTGCTAAGGGCTCATCCCCCTAGGAAGGTATTTCTTGTAATTAATATCAACTCCCACATTGTGTGCACCCAATGGGTTAGTGATTATGCCAATTAGGGTAACAATCTCCTTGTTAAGTGCGATATGTTAGTATTATATCCAAGGTCGAACATCCACTCACATTGAGCTATCTAAATGTCCATCAAGCATCACCAAGGGCCCTGAAGACCTAATGATTTTATAGCTAGGCGAAGACACTTTTGGAGTAAACCCAAAAGCTAACACTTCCTCTTTACGAGAAACGTGTTTTTTGTAACACCAATAAACTCCCTTTGAATCTGCAACTTGTAAATGCTATGCCTGCACAAAGTTGGAAGAATATTCCTCCATCACGATGTAACAATTGAAAAATACGACATGAAAACACAACTCAAGGCTAGGTACAAAGTACAATCTCTACATATAACACAAATGCACAAAATGACCTACTAAGATTCACCAATATAACTTGTCATCACACTCACTATAAAGTCTATGATAATCTCTCAACGAGTACAATGTACTAGATCTACAACTAATACTATCCCCAAGGGAGAACGTTGTATGCTTCCTCCAATCTTTATTAATCATTGAAATTGAGCAACGATTCCATTCCTAGAAAAGCTCGAGTCCCAACTCAACCAAAATAGATCACCAAATAATCATAAAAAAAATAGCAAAACAATCATATCTATCATATAGATGCAACCACCTATTGTAGGTACTCCTAGGCATCCCCATGAAAATAAATCGTATACTAGGACTCAATGAAGTGGATCTTCCATCTATCATAAGTGAAGACATTCTCATCACAAGAGCAAGTGCAAGTGTTCATCTCAATCACACTAGGGTTTCAAAGGGAATATGTTTTTAGCTATTGGGTACAAATCCCAATATATCACAGGTTTGGAAATTATTTAATCACCATGGATTTATTATAACGATAAATATGTCGACTTAGCTTCTATATATTTGTCAAATCCACTCCATGGACAAAATTATCTTTTTGTTCATCATAAGTCAATGTATCAAACAACAATTGAAATTAGGAGTTGTCTAATTGTTCTATGAAATGGTTTTTGTCGGAATTCGACGACATAAATCTACACAAAATCACTATTTTTTGTTGTTTAAAATCCATCTCTGAATGCAGAAATGGATTTGGCATGTTGAAAACCCCCTCAGATCTAACAATTTCTCGCTGGATTTCGGCTGGAAAATACCACCGAAAAAGAGTCATTTCATAAAGCATTTAAACTATGGTGTTGAAATTACTCTAGCACGTTTATTTCTTGAAGCTTAATCCTCCGTTTCTCTGTAATTGCTGGAAGTCCGATGGGCATCAACAATTTTTTATTTAATTTTTAATGCAATATTTGAAGACAAGTTATGCCTTTAAACTTTTAGTCATTTGCAAAGAATGCCAAAGAAATGTTGAAAAGAAATATACAAGTTTCAAATAGTTTGTCTTGGGTAACAGTAAAAACAAAAACAGATTGAAATAAAGGTAAGTAGAAAATGTTCTTTTAAGTGATTTTTTTTCAATATTTTTTTTCTTTCAATATTATATATTAACTTATTTAAAAAAAATGTAACTTGTTCTTGAAAATAAGCTTTAGAGACTTTGTGTTTGAGAAAATAACAAGTCAATTCCATATCTATTATTTAAGGATATAAATTCCAGATTTAAAAAAAATAATACAAATGCCAATACAAATTCTTTGTCTTGGCATAGTTTGAATCTTTGTATTTAGAATGTCCAAGTTAGGTATGACTCTATCCACCTTTTCATCAACTTATAATTAAAGGGTTTGAGCTTTTCTCTCTCCAATTTGTTAGGTTAAATTTGACTCGGTGAAAGAGTCAAAATTGTTAGGTCAATAGTGATGGTTTTGAGCACATGGTTTAGGTAGTCAGTGGATCACATGTAATGAAAGTTGGTGATATTCCATTGTAATTTGCTAAGAGTTGAGCGGTGAAGGCTCACTTGGTTGGGGCCAAGAGGTTGGTCGGTTTGGTCAGGTTTGGCTAAGGGCAATAATAGATCTATTGTTGGCTTATTTTTCCATAAGGGTTTTCTAGGATAAATCTCGTGTATGATTTATGTGTTTTGTTGTTGCTGGTTTATTATTTTATTTCACATGCTTTGCTTATCGGTGACTTGTGGTATCAGAGCAAGGTTAGCTTGGACTCTCTCACGAGAGTGGTTGAAGAATGTCTGTGAAGTTCTTGAGGTTCTCAATCTATCCACTATGGGCATGGGCATATGGACTACTGTAAGCAAGTGGAATGCATGGTTGTTGGGTTGAACTTCGGAGAAGAAGTTTGGGACAACAGGGGACTGTTGTGGCATCCGACGAGGAACACGAAGAGATGAAGAAGACAAATGGGTGCTCAGGACGAATTGTGTGTAGTGAGGAAGTCACACAAATGAGGCAAATAAGACAAATGGGTGCCCGGGATGAATTGTGTGTAGTGAGGAAGCCGTGCGGAGATTGATCAGTTTTTGGTGGAGACCGTGGAGGTTGAATGCAATCCCATCAAGTGAAAAGACCAAAGTGAGTAGCTTGGCAATGAGGAAATTGATCTGAATTCTAAAGAAAACACTACAACAAGTATCGTAGATTTGGTAGAGATCCGGGATGGCCTCTCGAAAGGAATCACGAGGATTAAAAGGTTCGGGTGAGCATCTACTAAAGTGTAACTAAGGGTCTAGGAATGGATTTGAGACCAAGAGAGATTAGATCGTTTGCATGTAAATGGCATTTGGAAATACTTTACAAGGATTAATGTGGAACGCTTACAAGCTTGAGAAGTGTTTCACAAATGGACTGTTATGATCGTAGGTTATTCATAGAATGGATTGCCAGAGAAGGCCGTGAGGCTTGGTCAAGTTGTGACAATAGGACAACAACATAATTACAAGGATAACAACAATGATATATATATATATATATATATATATATAATGGAGTTGAATGTAAATGGGCATACAACTATAAGACATAGACCTAGGTGATAGGGGGGACATGCTAGATACCATGGTTATAAACTTTGAAGGGGGTAGGATAATTACTCCAAATCAAGTTTAAAGTGGGGAATTTTAGGATACTCTTCCCTCTTTGAAAGAGTCAAAGTTGTTTGGTCAACAATGGTGGTTTCGGGCACATGGTTTTGGTAGCCCATAGATTATATGTAGTGAAAGTCGATCATACTCCATTGATGTGTCGAGGATTGGGTAGTGAAGGCTCACTTGGCCGGGTTTGGCCAAGAGCAATGGGTTTGGCCAAAAACAATAATAAATCTATTGTTGATACGTTTTCCCGTAAGGATTTTCGTGGATAAATCTCATGCATGATTTATTTGTTTTGTTGTTGATGGTTTATTATTTTATCTCGTATGCGTTGCTTATTCATTTCACAATGTTGGAACAGAACATGAAAGGTCAGACACGACGACCAGAAAACAGACTTCTGCCTTACTTCTCATCTCTATGTACTCATGCTTTGCCTCCTCTTCCAGTACTGGGAGACATGGAATGATGTCTCCAACGGTTAGAGAATTTGTTCCCCTAGTTAAAATATGTTGGT
>ML800993.1:26164-47452 GCA_009831015.1 Picea engelmannii
TTTTAGTTAAACATTTGATATTTATAGTCAATCACATCACATGATAGGATAGGGTGGGTTTTACTGCAATTTTCATGATTGGATATGTCTAAATATCATGATTACCTCTTCCATAAAAGCATATTCATATTTTTGAATATTTTCATGTATGTGAAAGATTTTAAAGAGAAATAGATTTTGCCATGAAGTCTTTGAAAGTTTCCTTATACTTTTAAGGATTAGTTCTTCAAATGAAAAGGTATATTTGAAAAACAAGATTAGTTATTCAAATGAAAAGGTATATTTGAAAAACAAAACATGTATGTAAAATATTTTAAAGAGAAAATAGATTTTGCCACGAAGCCTTTGAAAGTTTTTTTTATACTTTTAATTAGTTGTTCAAATGAAAAGGTATATTTGAAAAACAAAAGCATATTCATATTTTCATATATGTGAAAGATTTTAAAGAGAAAATAGATTTATGAAGTCTTTGAAAGTTTCCTTATACTTTTAAGGATTAAGGATTAGTTCTTCAAATGAAAAGGTATATTTGAAAAACAATTGATGATAAAATTGTGAAAGAGTTCTAAAAGTATATTTGAAAAACAATTAATGTTAAAATTGTGAAATATTTCTAGTAAGTAGACAAGCAAAACTGATCATGGTAATAAAAAAAATTAATATGGACAATTTCAACATATTAGGTTACATAATAAAATATTAGAGTGGTGTAACTTTATTTTTCCCCACATAGTTTTCACATTGGACTATACAATCTAAATTGTAGCATGTTTTGTAATACAAGGTTGTTTGCTACTATGAATTTGTATAAGGTGGTTCTCCACAATGCATGATATGCATTATATTTTTTTGTGCAAATTACTTTTTTGGAGCAAGCTTTCCCTACATTCACATACACAGACAAACTTTTATTAAGCATATGCTCATCTCAAATCCAGTTGTGTTGGAGTTAGTCAACCTATGAAATCCTTTGAGATCAAACTCCCCACTTAGGAGGGTTGGTCCCTTACAACTATCCTTCCACCTAAGGAAACAACTTGATTTGCTCCAAATTATGCCACTTGTTGGCCTAGGCGTTTGTCTTTTGAGCTCAATCTAATAAAGTTTCATTGTTCACTATTTTGACTACTTTTCTTTGTGTTGCATGGTTATAGTTTTGTCTAACTTTATGCCAACCTCGATGATAAATTCTTCAAGAAGTAGCATGATAAACTTCTCCTCTACTCTATCCAAAATTGGTAGTATGATAAACCTTAAGGTAATGCATGTTGAACACTGGAAATCATTCCCATAATCCAAATTGAACATAATATAATATACTATTAAGTATATTATAATAATAGTATAATATACTATTAATATAATAGTATATTATAATAATAGTATAATATACTATTAATATAATAGTATAATATACTATTAATATAAATTTGATAATTAGTAAGTAGTATTGGTTGTGTTGATTCTATATTCAATTGTTTTATAGTAGTTTTTTTATGGATATAGTTGGTATACTTATGGTAATTTATCTAACTTTTGTTTATGTAGTAATGGATATTATATTAATTATAGAATTCACTCAAAAGGTTTTAATAATCAATTTTTATACTAAAATTTAATATTTAAAAATATTTCATCAAAAATAAGACATTTTTGTTAGTTGAATATTCATTTCATATTTTTTTTGTTAGTTGAATATTTATTTCATGTTGATTAGAATTGAGGGAGATTGGTTTTTAGGAAGTTATTATTCAATTGTTCCTCTCAAGTATAAGAATACATCCATGGTTTGTTTTTGAAAAGTGTAGTTATTCAATTGTTACTTCATCATTATTATTATAGCTTATTAATTTTCTTGACTTTAGAAATTTATTTCATTGATTGAGTTAAGGTTTATTAGTCTTATTAACTTTAGAGGAACGAAGTGGTTCAAATAATCAATTTTAATACTAAAATTTAATTTTTAAAAATATTTCATCAAAAATAAGATATTTTTGTTAGTTGAATACTTATCTCATGTTCATTAGAATTGAGTGAGATTGTTTTTTAGGAAGTTATTATTTAATTGTTCCTCTCAGTGTAAGAATACATCCATGGTTTGTTTTTGAAAAGTGTAGTTATTCAATTGTTACTTCATCATTATTATTATAGCTTATTAATCTTCTTGACTAGTCTTATTAACTTTAGAGGAATGAAGTGGTTCAAAAGTTATTGTGGCAATGAAGAGTTCTCAAAGCGCAGAAAACTAAACACTTGATGGATGCTTGTTTCATTTCTTATATTAATTATGTACAAGAAACAAGGCTATGATTGTCCAAGGGTTTTGGTAAAAGGGAATGCTTGGTGGGCTCCTCATCATCATTTCATTGCCATACATATGAGAGGTAGGTAAATATAATATTCTTACTATTATGTAATTGTCAACTATTCAAATGGGTTGCACCATTCTCTCATTTGGATTTTGTAAATGAACTATTTTATTCAATTTTTTAATTTTTTTTTTTAGGATAAGTTACGTCTTTAAACATAGTCATTTGTAAGGAATGTTAAAGAAATGTTGAAAATAAATATATAGCTTTCCAATAGTTTATTTTGGGCATCAGTAAAAACATGTTGAAGTAAAGGTAATAGTTTATTTTGGGTAGCAGTGAAAACATGTTGAAGTAAAGGTAAGTAGAAAATGTTCTATCAAGTGATTTTTTTCCAATTATATTTTAGCAATATTATATATTAGCTTAAGTGATTTTTTTCCAATTATTTTTTAGCAATATTATATATTAGTTTATTTTTACAAGCTTAGTAAGTTGTTCTTCAAATAAGCTTTAAAGAATTTGTGTTTGAGAAAATGACAAATCAATTCCAAAACATGTTGAAGTAAAGGTAAGTAGAAAATGTTATGTCAAATATTTTTTTTTTCAATTATTTTTTAACAATATTATATATTAGCTTATTTTACAAGCTTAATAAGTTATTCTTAAAATAAGCTTTAAAGAATTTGTGTTTGAGAAAATGACAAGTCAATTCCAAAACATGTTGAAGTAAAGGTAAGTAGAAAATGTTATGTCAAATGATTTTTTTTTTCAATTATTTTTTAGCAATATTATATATTAACTTATTTTACGAGCTTAGTAAGTTGTTCTTAAATAAGTTTTAAAAAAATTTGTGATTGAAAAAATGACAAGTCAATTCCATATATATTCTTTAAAAATACAAATTACAGATATAAAAAAAAATACAAATGTCAATATAAATCCATTGTCTTGACATAGTTTGAATTTATGTATTTAGAATGCCCCAAGTCAGGTATGACTCTACAAACATTGTAGATTTGGTAGAGGCCCCGGATGGCCTCTCGAAAGGAATCACGAGGATTAAAAGGTTCGGGTGAGTGCCTGCTAAAGTTTTGATGAAGAAAGCAAAATCTTAAAACAATTGGACATCTGTCTCACAAACAAATTTTAATAAAAGTTTGAGAAATAATTTGTTCCCTTGTTGAAATTTAATCATTCTTCTTATAAAATTAAGAGTTTGGTAGAGAATTTGTCTCCTCCTTAAAATATGTGTGTTGAAATTTGATAATTTTTCTTTTAAATTTGAACATTCATTTTTAGTTAAACATTTGATATTTATAATCAATCACATCACATGATATGTTGGGTTTTCCTGCAATTTTCATGATTGGATGTTTAAATATCATGATTACCTCTTCCATAAAAGCATATTCATATTTTCATTTAAATAAAAAAATAGATTTTGCAATAAATTCTAAGCATATTCATATTTTTATTTATGTGAAAGATTTTAAAGAGAAAATATATTTTGTAATGAAGTCTTTGAAAGTTTCCTTATAAGGATTTGTTGTTCAAATGAAAAGGTATATTTGAACAACTCCACTCTTGATCTTTCACCAAGTTTGCCTAACACAAGATATCCAAGCAAAGCATTTCACCATGCTCAAGGTCTCCACACTAGTGCCATTGTCCTCTGTAAGATTTACAAATTCTGAAAACTTACATCACACAAGTTCAAGGTTTACAAGGCAGCATTAGCGCTAGTCTCCAATTTTTCATGTCCATGCTAGGGTTTGAGTCCTTAAACCCTTAGTCTTCAACTCTTGTATCAAAACACGTACCAATACATCCATGGAACATCAAGAGTACAAAACACAAGTTTTCTTTCAAGCAAGGTATCACATCAAGCACAAGACTCCACTCGTCAAGCAAGGCTACTCATCTAGCATTGCATGATCTTGCCCCAACCCTCCACGTACCACACAAGAGAAAAGTTGCAATATCATCCAAAGTGCTAGCTCTCTTCTTCATGTCTACATCAAGGTTGTAACCCTAGCATTACCTCTTATTGCATCACAACAAGAATCATGACCTTTTGCAAAATAATACAAGGTGTGAGTAACTCAAATCAACCTTTTGCACAAACCCTAGCATACTTTTACATCTCACAGGAGCAAACCCTCTAACAATACTCAAGTGTTATCATACATCTCCGTGTCTCCAAGTTTTACATCACAAACCAGAGTCTTGCTTCCTATAAAACTTCTTTAAGACAATTACAAAGATAGAATAATGAGCACCTCAACAATGAGTAACGAGAAAGCCTTTCTTCTCCCTTTCTATATAATAGGTGAATGAGGTCAACATAAAACATAAAACACAAACTAGGTCCACATAAATAAGCCTAGACCTAAGTCAACAAGGCAACCTCACATGGAGACTCTACAAATATAAGGATGAGAAGTGTAACACTAGGGTTTTATTTAACCCCAAGGTGTTGCACCCTCCAAGCATGACCACAATGCCCCTCCTCCAAGATGGTGCACTATCCAACAAGTAGTTTGACCAACGCTCCTTCTTATATGGTGGTTCTTTATCCAATTATTCTCATTTAAGGAAATCCTCCTCTCATTGTATGGCACGTTCTCATGTGCCCAACGCTCATCAAGTGTGCGAAGGTAGTTACTTGCTCCAATGATTCTCCTCAACATGTGTTTGAGTCCACAACCAACTGCCATGATGCATGCTCCTTAATCCAAGCATCTTCAAGTCAAGTATCCAACCTTCAAGGTGTATGTCCATGGTCCATGCTCTTAGTGCCAAGTGCCTTTCTCCAAGTGCCAAGGCTCATCCCCCTAGGGAGGTACTTCTTGTAATCAATACCAACTCCCACATTGTGTGCACCCAATGGGTTAGTGATTATGCCAATTAGGGTAACAACCTCCTTGTTAAGTGCAATATGTTAGTATTCTATCCAAGGTCGAACATCCACTCACATTGAGCTATCTAAATGTCCATCAAGCATCACCAAGGGTCCCGAAGACCTAGTGCTCTTCTAGCTAGGCGAAGACACTTTTGGAGTAAACCCAAAAGCTAACACTCCCTCTTTACAAGAAAAGTGTTTTTTGTAACACCAATAAACTCCCTTTGAATCTGCAACTTGTAAATGCTATGCCTGCACAAAGTTGGAAGAATATTCCTCCATCATGATGTCAACAATAATCACATGAAAAATACAACATGAAAGCACAACTCAAGGCTAGGTACAAAGTACAATCTCTACATATAACACAAATGCACAAAATGACCTACTAAGATTCACCAATATAACTTGTCATCACACTCACTATAAAATCTATGATAATCTCTCATGAAGTACAATGTACAAGATCTACAACTAATACTATCCCCAAGGGATAACATTGTATGCTTGCTCTACAACTAATACTATAACTTGTCATCACACTCACTATAAAATCTATGATAATCTCTCATGAAGTACAATGTACAAGATCTACAACTAATACTATCCCCAAGGGATAACGTTGTATGCTTGCTCCAATCGTTATTAATCATTGAAATTGAGCACTAATTCCATTCCTGGAAAGTTTCGAGTCCCAACTCAACCAAAATAGATTACCGAATAATCATAAAAAATTAGCAAAACAATCATATCTATCATATAGATTCAACCACCTATTGTAGGTACTCCAAGGCATCCCCATGGAAAATAAATAGCATACTAGGCCTCAATAAAGTATATCTTCCATCTATCATAAGTGAAAACATTCTCATCACAGGAGCAAGTGAAGTGTTCATCTCAAGCACACTAAGGTTTCAAAGGGAATATGTTTCTAGCTATTGAATACAAATTCCAATATATCACAGATTTGAAAATTATTTAATTATCATGAATTTATTATAACCATAAATCTACCCACTTAACTTCTATAGGTTTATCAAATCCACTTCATCTACAAAATTATATTCTTGTTCATTATAAATCTGCCCACTTAACTTCTTACCAAATCCATTCCATCCACAAAATTATCTTCTTGTTCATCATAAGTCGATGTATCAAACAACCGTTGAAATCACTCAATTTACCACTTCCTTGGTACTTACCCTGAGATGTGGAGTGTGCGTTCCTGCTTCCTTGTTGCTTACTTTGACATGTGGAGTTAATATCATTGGTGTAATTCACATATCATTGGCGTGCATTGGAATTAGCTGGATAACCATTTTGGTTTTCGAGATTTCTTGTAATTGGGAATGAAATTTGAAGCCTTCATCGCTTTATTTTTCAAGGAGAGTATTAACTTATTTTTATGATTTATTTTTTCAGGGAAAGTATTAAATTATTTTTGATGAAAAAAAAAAATGTGTGAATTAGGAAGTGGGAATTATTTGATAAGTGAAAATCATTTTATATTTTTTTTTGCATAAAGAAAAATTTCTCTTATTATTTATGGATATATATTTTTGATTTTATGATTTAAATTTGAAATTTTTTTATTCTAAATTTAATAATAGTATAATATACTATTAATATAAATTTGGTAATTAGTAAGTGGTATTGGTTGTGTTGATTCTACATTCAATTGTTTTATATTAGTTTTTTTTATAGATATAATTGGTATACTTATGAAAATTTATGTAGCTTTTGTTTATTTAGTAATGGATATTATATTAATTATAGAATTCACTCAAAAAGTTTTAATAATCAATTTTAATATTAAAATTTAATATTTAAAAATATTTCATCAAAAATAAAAAAAATTTGTTAGTTGAATATTCATTTCATATTTTTTTTTGTTAGTTGAGATTTTTTTTGTTAGTTGAATATTTATCTCATGTTCATTAGAATTGAGTGAGATTGGTTTTTAGGAAGTTATTATTCAATTGTTCCTCTCAATGTAAGAATACATCCATGGTTTGTTTTTGAAAAGTGTAGTTATTCAATTGTTACTTCATCATCATTATTATAGCTTATTAATCTTCTTGACTTTAACGAGTTATTTCATTCATTGAATTAGGATATGTGAAAAACAAATTGTCATCCAGTTGAAAATACAATTAATAATATGTGGCAATGAAAAGTTCTCAAAGTGCAGAAAACTAAACACTTAATGAAGACTTGTTTCATTTCTTATATTAATTATGTACAAGAAACAAAACTATGATTGTCCAAGGGTTTTGGTAAAAGGGAATGCTTGGTGGGCTCCTCATCATCATTTCATTACCATACATATGAGAGGTAAGTAAATATAATATTCTTACTATTATGTAATTGTCAACTATTCAAATGGGTTGCACCATTTTCTCATTTGGACTTTGTAAATGAACTATTTTATTCAATTTTTTAATTTAATTTTTTTTTATGACAAGTTATGTCTTTAAACTTAGTCATTTGTAAGGAATGTTAAAGAAATGTTGAAAATAAATATATAACTTTCCAATAGTTTATTTTGGGTAGCAGTGAAAACATGTTGAAGTAAAGGTAAGTAGAAGATGTTCTCTCAAGTGATTTTTTTCCAATTATTTTTTAGCAATATTATATATTAGCTTATTTTACAAGCTTAGTAAGTTGTTCTTGAAATAAGATTTAAAGAATTTGTGTTTGAGAAAATGACAAGTCAATTCCAAAACATGTTGAAGTAAAAGTAAGTAAAAAATGTTATGTCAAGTGATTTTTTTTTTCAATTATTTTTTAGCAATATTATATATTAGCTTATTTTACAAGCTTAATAAGTTGTTCTTGAAATAAGCTTTAAAGAATTTGTGTTTGAGAAAATGACAAATTAATTCCAAAACATGTTGAAGTAAAGATAAGTAGAAAATGTTATGTCAAATGGTTATTTTTTTTAATTATTTTTTAACAATATTATATATTAACTTATTTTACAAGCTTAGTAAATTGTTCTTGAAATAAGCTTTAAAAAATTTTGTGATTGAAAAAATGACAAGTCACTTTCATATATATTCTTTAAGAATACAAATTCCAAATATAAAAAAATAATACAAATGTCAATATAAATCCATTGTCTTGACATAGTTTGAATTTATGTATTTAGAATGCCCCAAGTCAGGTATGACTCTACAAACATCGTAGATTTGGTAGAGGCCTCGGATGGCCTCTCGAAAGGAATCACGAGGATTAAAAGGTTCGGGTGAGTGCCTGCTAAAGTTTTGATGAAGAAAGCAAAAACTTAAAACAATTGGACATCTGTTTCACAAACAAATTTTAATAAAAGTTTGAGAAACAATTTGTTCCCTTGTTGAAATTTAATCATTCTTCTTATAAAATTAAGAGTTTGGTAGAGAATTTGTCTCCTCGTTAAAATATGTTTGTTGAAATTTGATCAATTTTTTTTTTTTTTAAATTTGAACATTCATTTTTAGCTAAACATTTGATATTTATAATCAATCACATCACATGATATGGTGGGTTTTCCTGCAATTTTCATGATTGGATGTTTAAATATCATGATTACCTCTTTCATAAAAGCATATTCATATTTTCATTTAAAAGCATATTCATATTTTTATTTAAAAGCATATTCATATTTTCATTTAAAAGCATATTCATATTTTCATTTATGAGAAAGATTTTAAAGAGAAAATAGATTTTGTAATGATTTTTTTGAAAGTTTCCTTATAAGGATTTGTTGTTCAAATGAAAAGGTATATTTGAAAAACAATTAATGATAAAATTGTGAAAGAGTTCTACTAAGCAGATGATAAAAACTGATTATGGTAATAAAAAAAATTAATATGGACAATTGCAACATATTAGGTTACATAATGGAATATTAGAGTGGTGTGACTTTATTCTGTCCCATATAGTTTTCACATTGGACTATACAATTTAAATTGTAGCATGTCTTGTAATACAAGGTTGTCCACAATGCACGAGATGCATTATATTCTTTTGAGTAAATTACTTTTTTGGAGCAATCTTGCCCTACATTCACATACATAGACAAACTTTTATTAAGCATATGCTCATCTCAAATCCATTTGTCTTGGAATTAGTCAACCTATGAAATTCTTTGCGATCAAACCTCCCCACTTAGGAGGGTTGGTTCCTCACAACTATCCTGCCACCTAAGGAAACAACTTGATTCGCTCCAAGGTATGCCACTTGTTGGCCTAGGCGATTGTCTTTTGAGCTCAATCTAATAAAGTTCCATTGTTCACTATTTTTGCTACTTTTATTTGTGTCAAAAGTTGGTGGTATGATAGACCTTAAGGTAATCTATGTTGAACACTAGAAATCATTCCCATAATCCAAATTGATCATGCTCTAGACATGGTCTCCTATGTGAAATTGGTGATTTTCACAATGTTGATTAGGAATGGCCTTATATCACTTTTCATAATAAATGACAAATTTGCAATTTTGTATGTTTTTTGGATTCCTTAAATATTCCTAAAATAATAACTAAAAATTGGAAAAACAACATTTTTAAGTAATGGATATTTTTATGGGCGTTGTTTAAGCGTTCTTCCTTTTGAACTTTCTCGCCGGAATCCAACGAAACAAATCTCGACGAAATCACCATTTTCTGTTATTTAAATTGCATTTTAAAATGCATAAATAGATTTAGCTCCCTGAAAAATCCCCCATGGCACTTGGATTATACAGAGTCAACCACTCAAATCCATAGTTCCAACAAATTTTTGCTAGATTTCGAGCAAAATCAATCAGAAAATATGCTCGAAAAAGCGCTAAAAAGTAGAACATTTAGACTACTCTATTTTTATGTGGCATGTTATGATGTCAACTCCATAGGTTAACAAGGAAAAAAAAACATATTTAAACAAGTCATACCCAATTGTCATCTTCTAATTAAATACTAAACCATGGTTAAAGCCTTCCCGACCGCTTAATGAACCTATTTTATTAAAAAAATAGAAATATTCTACAACAACAGTCTTTTAGTTTTTGTGGGAAATCCGTTGAATTTTTCTAATTTTCAGATTTGATCATTATTTCCTTATGGTTTAAATGCTACCGTTATCATAGAATAATTACACACTGAAAATATCAACAAGACATAACGAATTTGATGAGAGGTTATTGTAAGTAAATATTATATGAGATGATTGCATTACAATTGAGGGCCCTTTCATTAATTGACATGTATTTTCCATTATCGTATTTTCATTCATTAATTAAGTATTAATTATTGATTATTTATATATTTATACATTATAGTTTTTTTTTCACAACTGGAGAATTTTATATCATTAAGATGGTGTGGTCAAGACCACTGAGATACAAATTGATACCTTCAAAAAGTCACAGAGACCTCCATAGCTAAAGACTAATCTAGAGTTTACAAAAATTATGTCTGGTTCCTTAAGGACTGTCCAAAAACTTATACTACTTTTGAGCTGAGAGGTATACAATCGGTAAAAAATATTGTTAATTTAAATAAATAAACAAAACATGACCACTACATTTTTAGAGGAAATCAACTACTTGGTTCTTGCTTAATTGCTTGAGCACCTTTCTATTCCCAAGCTGCTTCAGCGAGCTCGTTGAGGTATGGTATCGGGCAAACTGAGGCTTCTGATAAATTCCTTGACATGTTCCAATTGCTAACAGGGGTGGATGATTGCCTATGGTTTTTTTCGCACTGCTCAAGGAGAAATTGGAGATCCTCAATTTGACCGTGTTGGGAAAAAACTTCATCATGTAACTGCCCAATGATAAGGCGATGTTGGGACAGTGTTTCAAGCTCAAAAGAGACCGTGGAACTGATGGTTCCGAATTAGATTTTTAACTTCAGACACTTGGCGCACTCGGTCTCAGGGTCGAACTTCCCTTGTCCTTCTTTGCTTCCCTTGGTATCCATTCTCCTTCATCGAAGCCAAACTGCACGATGTCGTGTCACTGAAGGGGAAACAATTTCACTGTATGATGCACAAGAGAGAAAGGAGGCTCTAACTAAGAGGAAATGAAGACACTTTTGTTTTGCACAATGCCGAGGAGCTATAGGGGGGTCACTAACTACTATGGAAGAGGGATAAAGAGCAACGACTAGAAGGATTCGAAACCAAACAAGGGTGAGAGTCCCACCCTGGAAGAGAGAGTCACACCACCACAGAAAGATGGGATGAAGCCACACAACCCACCCAGAGAAACTTGCAAAGGCCGCAGGCAAGGGGTCGCAAGTATTATAAGAATTCTTAATTTGGCTCCCACCATAAGCCTTCATGATGCCGCCCCAAATCTTGAGGAAGTCCGAGTATGTAGGATATTGACATGAACATTGAGAAATAGAACTGGATATTACCTCGTCCATTTGATATACCCTGTGCCAAATGCGTTCAAAGGGTGGTGAAGGTCCTGTGCTGACGCCTGCTGATCTAACCATCCTAATCCAGTCACTTCTTATTATCCTCTCATTCTCTGCACCTGAATCCTCCAATCTAAAGTGTTAGCGTCGGAAGTCACTCCTGGATTTCTTGCAGGAGCAGAGCCCGACACCCATCAGTTTTATGTCACGATAGTTTTTAATGGATGATCAGATGGATAGAGACTCGGGGAGATATCACTCTAACTCAGGGACTAGGTCTCGCATGTAAATGACAAAGGAGGTCTTGATCTAACTTCAACCAGTGGATTGATTAAAAGATGATCAGGTGGAAGACTTGATAAGAAAGGTGAACAAACAACTCCGGGCAACATGATTTCAGTGGTTTGCAGAGGAAAGACTCTGAATGCAAGATCCTCTTGGTTCAGGGTCTCAAGAAGCTGAAAAGGGGACTTGAATGGATCCTCCAATTCCAAGTCATTTAGCGCTGGGAAAATCACAAGAACTGATTAGAAACCATGTAACTGCTACAATGATCCAATCCAACATCATCCTATAACAGCTACAACTCGACTGGACCCTCCAATTCCGAGCTGTTCTAACACAGTATAACAAAGACGTAAAATAAACTTGCATTCATAAGGCAAGAAGTCTCAAAATTCCATACATAACCAGAGTATCAGTGCTTCATTAAAGCTTTACAACCGGGAGCTCTGCTCAACCATCGATAGATACAAAAATGGCGAAAACGCCTACATATACTCAAAACAACAACAACAACAAAATCAAGACGTTGCATTAAACACATTGCGTCTGCATGGCTCCTGACAATCTGCAACTGCCATCTCTGAATGATCGTGCAACTTATGGCAGACGCAATCGAACTCTTGACAGTTCTGTGGGTGAATCGACGTGCCTTTAATTCGTTGCCGGACTTTCCCATTATGGAGGAGGCTATGTCTAACCACCACCAACTACCTTAATAACTGCTTCATTGGGATTGAGGATGGCCCGACCAACTCAACACCTTTGGGACGTGGAAGACCCTTTGCACAACCACCTAGATTAGTTGAACGACCTGATGAATAGGCATGGAGGCCAGCGCAAAGGATGGGGCGCATGACGAGAGTGGTGGTGCCAAAACTATGAGGGCAAGGCATGAAGTGATGAGGTGTGAGAGAGGTTACAGAGGAAGACACATGGCAGAAGGAAATAAGCGGAGGGGGGCAGGAGATGAGACATAATGGGCACATTTAGCGGGAGGCTGTCATGGAAGGGAGCGAAACACATGGAAGGTGGTGAGTGGATGATGAGATGGGGGAAGGGACCACACGGACCAGAAGAGGGGAGATGAACAGATGTCGGAGGATGAGGAAGGGGCTACAGGGAGCGAGCCTCATCGCACGGTCAGGTGGAGAACAGATGGAAAGATGATGCGACATGAGAGGGGGCCCCACGTTGGTTAAACGCAGAAGGACAGAGGATGACCAGATTGCCTGTGCGCCGTTGATCCGGGCGCTCAAATCACAGCCGTCGGAGAGATGCGTCCCCGATTCCGGACCCCCCCCTCCGCTTAAAGGTAGAAAGGTGGGGGGGGGGGGTCCGGAATCACCCTGCACGCCGTTGATCCGGGCGCTCCGATCGTAGCCGTTGAAGAGGTGCACCCTCCATTCCGGACCCCCCCCTTCCGCTTAAAGGTAGAAAGGCGAGGGGGTCCAGAATCACCTGTGCACCGTTGATCCGGGCACTCTGATCCCTGCCGTCCAGATTTGATTTCCATTTAAACACGGATGCATTTGCATCCCGAACTTAGGACAAGTGGGTTTTTTACCCATTCCTTCGCATTCTAACCCCCCTTACCAGAAATGTCGCTAACATTAGGCTCCATGGGGGATAGAGTCGTCCCTGTGATGCTCTAAGAACACTTTTGCGGATTCAGTGCCTTGCTGTTGGGCTATGGAGTCCTTTATTAAGCTGAAAACAAAAATAATATTTACAAAAACAAAAGAGCCGACTGCGGCTCAAAAAAACATTTTTTCAAGAAATGCCCATTTACTGGGCCACTAAAAACTTCTTTGCCTTCCAGATCCTGCAACCTGTAAGTGTTGTTTGAGAATACTTCAAGGATCTTGAAAGGACCAAACCAGAGGGCATAAAACTTACTGTGCTTTCCCCTGTCCTGCCTGGGTGCATCCCATTTGAGCACTAGATCACCCTGCTCGAATTCTTTCTTTCTACCCTTCCTGTCAAAAGCCTGCTTGATCTTCTGCTAATGTTCTTAGGCCCTGTTCATGACCTGCTCTCTAATCTACTGCACTTCCACCATCTGATGAATCCTTCTGACCATATTGTCAGGCTCTCCTTCAAGGTCCTGGAGGAATTTTTCCACAGATAAGGCGAGCTGAGTAGGGAAAACGACCTTTGTTCCGTAAACAAGTTGGAAGGGTGAGATGCCTAGGGACTTCTTCGTTGTCACTCGGTCAGCCCATAGAGAAAATTTGAGCTTTGAATCCCATGCCCTTTTATTGTCTTCCACTAATTTATTAATGAGCTTGATCAGACTTTTATTGGAAGATTCCGCCAGTCCATTTCCTTGAGGATAATAGGGAGTAGAGTGAATCAGTGAAAACTCAAACTGTTCACAGAACTTGACCAGAGGCTCAGACCTGAAGGGGGCGGCGTTATCAGTGAAAATTTTGCTAGGGCAGCCAAATTTGGCTATGATATCTTCCAGGAGGCCGATAATTACTTTGTGGGAAGTGCTCCTGGTGGGGAAAGCTCCCATCCATTTGGTGAAATAGTCTGTCGCAGTCAGGATTCATCTGTGCTGGCCACTTGAGGGAGGATGAATTTCTCTAATGAAGTCCAGTCCCCACTACTGAAAGGGTGCTGAAACTGCTACAGGCTTTAATGGCAGAGATTTGAGCTGCTGCTTTCCTGAGAACTTATGGAATTTGATGCAAGCTCTGATTTCTCTGCAGACATCAGGGAATAAAGTGGGCCAGTAATACCCAGCTAAGAGGATCTTATGGGCTGTGGTCTTCCAGAAATGATGACCCCCACAAAGGCCACTGTGGAAATCAAGTGTAACCTGCTGGGCTTCTTGTGGGTCCAGGCACCTTAAAAATACCCCTAAAGGGTCTTTCCAGTACAAGGTTTGGTCAATGAGGCAATATTTGACCACCCTGATCTTTAGAGCTCTTTCCTTGCTTTTTTCCATTCCATCAGGAGGCCTCAATTCTTGCAGAAAATACAAGATATCCTTGTACCAGGGGCATGCTGCTAGTGATAAGGCACTCTGGAAATGCTCGTTGGATGACTCATCTTGCTCGTTGATGAAGTTAATTCCCAAGGATTTGCAATTGGATTCAACCAACAACTTGGCTAAACCCTGCCCCTTTATCAATTTGGTGGGCCTAACCTCCAGATCAAACTCTAGGATCTTGGCAATCCATTTACCTCTTCTCCCGTCTATGTCAGGTTGTAAGAGGATGTTCTTCACAGAGGCAGAAGGAACGTATGCGGTGATCTTTGAGTGCAAGACATAGACTCTGAAATCTTTGAGGGATTTCACCAAGGCATAAGCCTGCTTCTCCATGATCTCATATCAGAGTTCTGCATCTCTCAATGCCTTGCTAAAGAAGGCAATAGGTTTCTCTCACCCTTGCTCATTTTTCTGCAACAAGACTGCTGCCACTGTATCACAAGAAGCAAAAGAAAAAATTAGGAAATATTTAGAATAATCAGGACTGATTACCATAGGTGCCTCAGTCAACGCCCTCTTTATTTGGACAAAAGATTCCCTGGGTTCAATAGTCCATTTCACTTCATTTCCCTTCCTGAGCATGGATGTGATGTGTTTCACCAACTCAGCAAAATTTGAGACAAATCTCCTCAGAAAATTTATCTTCCCCAAAAAGGCCTGAACTTCCTTCTTAGATCTGGGAAGTGACAGGGTCTGAAGTGCTTCTACCCTGCTAGTGTCAATCCTTACTCCCTCTACTGACACTATATGGCCTAGTAACTTCCCTTCCTTTATAGCGAACAAATATTTCTTAGGGTTTAAAGATAGGCCAAACCTTCGACACTTCAAAAAAACCCTCTTCAAGTGGCAACAGTGCTCCTTGTCTGTCATGGAGAAGACCGTGATGTCATCTAGATAGATTACCATGAACTGGTCTTTTTCCCTGATGAAGGCTACGTCCATGGCTCGCTGAAATGTTTCTCCTGCATTCATCAGTCCGAAAGGCATTTTGGCATACATGAATGTGCCCCAAGGAGTGGTGAAGGCCGTTTTTTACCTGTCCTCTGGCATGACTGATATCTGATTGTAACCAGAAAATCCATCAATCATGGATATTCTAGATGCGCCAGTGACCTTCTGCAACATGTGTTCCATGTTGGGCAGGGGATAATTGTATTTCCTTGAGCTTCTGTTTAGGTTCCTGAAATCAACACAGAGTCTGATTTCCCCACTTTTCTTCCTTACCGGGACCAAATTGGCCACCCAATCGAAATATCTCAAGGGGACAATGATTTGGGCATATAACAACTTCTTCACTTCTTTCTCCATGACAGGTAGCAACATGGGATTTATCTGCCTCAACTTCTGCTTGAATGGATTAGCCTCTTCTTTCAGTGGGATCTTGTGCTCAATGGCCGATGTGTCATACGTCTTGAGGTCTTCGTAGGTCCATGCAAACACATCAACAAACTCTCTCAGCAACTCGGTATATTCAACCCTCTGCTCCTTGGTCAAACTCCTTGACATCTTGACAAACTTAGGCTCCTCTGGTGTGCCAATGTTGCACTCAGCTGTGTTAGCATCATCACCTGAAACTCTACCCTTTACTTCCACGTCATTCCCATCGAACAATCTCTCTAATGGGACTAGTCCCCTCGAAATGTGATTGCTAGACAGCTGAATAATGTCATGCTTTGCTATTCTACTCAGCAGCTTACCCCCATCAAACCCTTCCTCAGAGACAAAATCTTGGTCGATATGCAACTCTGAAAATTCTTCAATAGTTTCCAAGAACTTTTTGATCTCGAGATCATCCTCAAACACCTTCCAATGTTTGACGTTGTCAGGTATGGAGGGCCTGTATTTTACTTCTACATCATACCTCAGTTTGGGCGGCAAGGGTACTTTGAAAATGCTTGCTGATGTAGCCAAGGAATCTGCCACTGTGTTCTCTTCTCTTGGGATGAAAGAAATGTTAAACGCAGAGAAGGAACTGTCAATTAGGTCCCATACCTCATTTCTGTAACTCCTGAGTCGAGGATGCTTGGCCTGATAAGCGCTTTTGATCTGATGGACTACCAACTCGGCATCTCCGAACACTGCTACCTCCTAAATTCCCATTTCCCTTGCGGCTCTTAATCCTAGGATAAGAGCTTCATACTCTGCCACATTGTTAGTGTTTTTGAATTCTAATTTGTATGACAAATATGTGGTTTCATGAGCAGGTGACACAAAAACCACCCCAGCTCCAGCGCCTTCTCGGGAACAGGCTCCATCAATTTTTTTTTTCCAGATTGGGGTGATGGAGGGAGGAAGTTCAGGGGAAGCAATGGGCTACTTTTTGAGTTTCAGAGGAGGCTCGGGGGCATGGGTGAGCTGTAGTAAACTGGAGCCTAAATCAGTGTCCAAGGCAAAGATGGGATGATTGGTAGGGTTGGCTTCATCACTGATTATGTAGGCCAATTGGGCTTCCCTGTATAGTCTTCTATGATATCCTCCGAACACTGGGATAGTAGCATATGTGAGGTCCATCTGCAAGGTTCCCCCCAGTCTTTTTATCCAAGATCTTGATAACAACATATCGAACTTGGGGGGAACATTGGCCACTACAATATCCATGACCACACTTTTCATAGGCAGTTGAAACAAGGTCACAACCAGGTCTTTAATAACTCCAAGACACTGAACTCTCCCGGAGTCAAAAGAATAGAGGTCATGATAGGCTCGGGTGACTTATAGCCCCAATTCTTCCATGACGGTTTTGGGCATGAGGTTGTGAGAAGCCCCTGAATCCATCAAGCAGTTGTGCATCACTTTATCATGTATGTTCAGGGATGTGTAGAAGGGAGGGGATGAATCATCTCTATCTTCTACCATGGGACCTAGGAAAACTGATGGCTTTTCATCTTGGAGGTTTATGGAGTCTGTGGGAAGGCATGAGGCTTCAGACTGTAAAATCTCAAAGAAGCGTTTTTAAAATTCTCCATGTTTAATTAGCTCGGTGAGGGGCACAAGGATTCTGATCTTCTGAATTTCATGCTCGAAATTAAAAGAAGATGTAGGCTTTAGAATTTCTCTTATTTCAGGAACATGATTCTGAATAATAGGAGAGGGGGGTTGGGCCTTCTTACCTCTGTGAGCGTCTACTACTTCATTAGCAGGTTTCTCTGTTCTAGTGGACTGCTCAGGAATATTAGGTGCTGCTGTATTTTTGTCAGACCTCAGGTTATACCTGCCTCGACCGCTGCTAACCTTGTCTCCCTTGCTCAATTCATTTAGTTGACTATTCATGAGAGACTCCTCGTAAGTTGTTTGAGTGAGATGAGGAAAAGGAGGAGTGTCTCCGAAGCAGTGGATTTCAGGATCAAACTCGTGTGTTTCTCTTTCTTCCTCATTTGTCACAAAATTGTTCTGAAGGGGGGCCTGAATTTTCTGGTCTTCTCTGTCTCTTCCCTTCTCTCTTTGCATGGTTGGGGAAGGAACATTGTTTGGCTTCCTGAATCCTCCTTTATAATCAGTGTTTTGAGGGCCTTTGTAAGCTTACCTCCTTTCCACCTTCAGTCTCTCCATCTCTTCAGACAGAAACTTCATCATCTTGGTTAGTTCACCCACTTGAGAGTGGGGTACCGATGAGCCAGAAGTTGAGGCTTCGGATTTTCCCTTTCTTCTGTCTGCGTCGGCCTTGTCCCTCAGTCTGTCAGCTGCTAATACATTGGATTCCACTTCTATAGCCTCATCTTTCATTTGAGCTAAGGAGGTGGCTCTTCTTTCTCTCAATAAAAGACAAAAATCAGGGTCAAACACACCAGCATAAGAAATCTTGGCTGAGGCTTCTGAAGGCTTTATTTCGGCAGGAATCTTATTATACATCTTATTGAATCTTTTGGAGAAGTCAGAGACAGATTCTCCTTCTTCTTTCTTAAGAGACCCAAACTCTGTCATGTAATACATGAAATCCTTCCTATCTCCCCACTGCCTCAGGAAAACACTATCCAGGGCTTCAATTCCAGCAATAGATCCGAGGGTCAATCCTCTAAACCATTTCCTCACCTCGCCATCCAAGATCTGGATGAAGACTCTCATCCAGACGTCTTCATTTTCAATGTTTACGTTGTCCACATAACCGTAGAAAGAAGCCAGGTTCTCTTCTGCAGTTATGTCCCCTTCCCCAGTGAACTTGGGCATGTATTTCAAGTAATCTCCAGCAGGGAGAGGATTCATAGGATGGGGTAGGATTAAGGGAGCATATCTAGCAGCGACTATGGCATCCATTCTATTCGGAGGAGGATTAGCACCAGCCATAGGAATATTAGGTGAAGGAGAACTTGGAGGAGAAGGAGTTCGCGAAGGGGCTACCGGGGATGAGTCTCGAAGTGGAGTGGGGAACAAGAGAGGATTCAAGGAGAAGTCTAACGAGCTCAAGTCAGCCGGTGCTCCTTTTTGTGCAGGAGTGGGGAAATCTTCTGTAGTCCTGGGTCTACACCAAGGAACAACTTTAGCGGAGAGGGGAGTGACAAGGATTTCTCCCTCCAATCCCAGACCAGGAGGGGAAAACTCAGCAGGAACAATCCCAAAATTCAGGAAACGGGAAACCTCCGAAGGAGGTCTATTAAGAAACTGAGGAGGAGAAAAAGGAGTTCTCACAGAAGGAGATGGCAGGTTACCTGTTTTGGCGATGGAAACTTCTTCTGCAGAGCTCTTTCCTCTTCTGAGAACCACCTCTGGGTCAGCTTCAGGTGTAGCTAGAGGCAACTGTGGATGAGACCGCATGTGTCTGCCTCTGAAAGCCACAATTAATAGAGCAGGTTCTCCCCAACGGAGTCATCACAATGGAGTCGCCAGGTGCACAACAACAATCTTGATAATTCTGATATCTGATGCACCTTCAGAATCAATTGATCGTTGTCGTTCAATCCCGGGGAAAATATTCAATTTTTGTCCCCGACAACGGCGCCAAAAATGTTAGCATCGGAAGTCACTCCTGGATTGCTTGCAGGAGCAGAGCCTGACACCCATTAGTTTTATGTCACGATAGTTTTTAATGGATGATCATATGGATAGAGACTCGGGGAGATATCACTCTAACTCAGGGACTGGGTCTCGCATGTAAAGGACAAAGGAGGTCTTGATCTAACTTCATCCAGTGGATTGATTAAAATATGATGAGGTGGAAGACTTGATAAGAAAGGTGAACAAACAACTTCGGGCAACCGGCTTTCAGTGGTTTGCAGAGGAAAGACTCTGAATGCAAGATCCTCTTGGTTCAGGGTCTCAAGAAGCTGAAAAGGGGACTTGACTGGATCCTCCAATTCCAAGTCATTCAACACTGGGAAAATCACAAGAACTGATTAGAAACCACGTAACTTCTACAGTGATCCAATCCAACATCATCCTATAACAACTACAACTCGACTGGACCCTCCAATTCCGAGCTGTTCTAACACAGTATAAAAAAGACGTAAAAGAAACTGGCATTCATAAGGCAAGAAGTCTCAAAAGTCCATACATAACCAGAGTATCAATGCTTCATTAAATCTTTACAACCGGGAGCTCTGCTCAACCATCGATAGATACAAAAATGGAGAAAACGCCTACATATACTCAAAACAACAACAACAACAAAATCGAGACGTTGCATTAAACACATTGCGTCTGCATGGCTCCTGACAATCTGCAGCTGCCATCTCTGAATGATCGTGCAACTTATGGCAGACGCAATCGAACTCTTGACAATTCTGTGGGTGAATCGACGTGCCTTTAATTCGTTGTCGGACTTTCCCATTATGGCGGAGGCGTTGTCTAACCACCACCAACTACCTTAATAACTGCTTCATTGGGATTGAGGATGGCCCGACCAACTCGACACCTTTGGGACGTGAAAGACCCTTTGCACTGCCACCTGGATTAGTTGAACGGCCTGATGAATAGGTGTGGAGGCCAGCGCAAAGGATGGGGCGCATGACGGGAGTGGTGGCACCAAAACTATGAGGGAGAGGCATGAAGTGATGAGGTGTGAGAGAGGTTACAGAGGAAGACACATGGCGGAAGGAAATAAGCGAAGGGGGGCAGGAGATGAGACATAATGGGCACATTTAGCGGGAGGCTGTCATGGAAGGGAGCGAGACACATGGCAGGTGGTGAGTGGATGATGAGATGGGGGAAGGGACCACACAGACCAGAAGAGGGGAGATGAACAGATGTCGGAGGATGAGGAAGGGGCTACAGGGAGCGAGCCTCATCGCATGGTCAGGTGGAGAACAGATGGAAAGATGATGCGACATGAGAGGGGGCCCCACGTTGGTTAAACGTAGAAGGACAGAGGATGACCAGATTGCCTGTGCGCCATTGATCCGGGCGCTCAAATCGCAGCCGTCGGAGAGATGCGTCCCCGATTCCGGACCCCCCCACTTCGCTTAAAGGTAGAAAG
>ML800993.1:47478-67767 GCA_009831015.1 Picea engelmannii
CCCCCCCTTTCGCTTAAAGGTAGAAAGGTGGGGGGGTCCGGAATCACCTGTGCGCCGTTGATCCAGGCACTTTGATCTCTGCCGTCCAGATTCGATTTCCATTTAAACACGGACGCATTTGCATCCCGAACTTAGGAAAAGTGGGTTTTTTACCCATTCCTTCCCATTCTAACCCCCCTTACCAGAAATGTCGCTAACATAAAGCACACGAGAATTCCTGTGCAAAGAGATTCACCACCCATCTTCATGATGACTCTATGGTACTTCCCACAGCCTGAGCAATTAACCACCTGCCAATTTAAACCTCACCTTCTTGTCCATGTCCACGTGGTGGAGTACATGCATCGTGTTGGCTATACACACGTCACTCTACAAATTTCATGGGCCCCAAGATCCATACTTGGGTCTGGTTTCATAGTAAGGGGGTTATGATTTCGTGACTGTCGACCGCCATGAGACCTGGAGCCTTACCTATGGCCTTATTGGCCATTTTATCTGCCTCTGCATTATTGATTCGAAGGACGTGGAAATAGTTGATATGCATAGATACAACGAGGAGGAAGATTCTGTCTATTAGGATTTTAAGGCTCATGTTATGAGGTGAAGAGCCCGATATCATTATCCTTATTATCGTCTTTGAGTCTCCCACTACATTCAAAATTTGAATTTTCCTTTGCTTTTCCAAATGGATCCCTTGAAGCAAGGCATAAGCCTCCGCTTTTTTGTTAGTTTTCGTCCCCAAATTCCAATAGTAATCAAAGACTCTATTTCCTTTTGGGCCCAAAAAGAACCCCCCCCCCCCCNCTCCCATGGATATTTATACATTATATTATAAATATATTATTTATATATTATATTTATGTTGATAATTGTTTCCTCACATGCACATATAATTAATATAGATCACTCCATCCTAGAGCAGGAATGTGAGAGCACCTCGAGTCTATCCACTCCTCGTCGGGAGAAAGACTACACCTGGGCCATTCACCACTAGTAAAGCTTCGAGAGTGAACAAGTCATTTCCCTTGGTCAAATCAGCAAGACCAATATGGGAGAATGTATGCCCGATGCTACTAGCTAAAGAAACATCATCATTCCCTCTCAGTGAGGGAGACATTCTGCATCACACCAATCTTGTCTATGAAGTATACAAACTTTGTCTTAGACAAAAGCTTGGTGAGAATGTCCGTAATTTTCTCATCCGTAGATATGTATTGGAGCTTTACTACTCCCTTCTGTACCATGTCTCAGATGAAGTTGATCTCAATGTGCTTCGACTTGTCATGAAATTTTGTATTTTCCAAAAGCTTGACACAACTTTGATTATCACAGTGTATTAAGGTCGTCTCTAGCTCTTGATCAAATAGTCCTACAAGAAGCTTCCAAATCCATACTGCTTCATGACTTGTGAAACTAGTTGCGATATACTCCGCTTCTGCTGTACTGAGTGTTACAAAAGTTTGCTTCCTGCTGATCCAGGATATCATAGTTGATCCTAAAAGATGAAGCAACACCCTGAGGTGATCTTTCTGTCTACTACACTCCCTACCTAGTCAAAATCTATATATCCCTACAACCTCACTTCACCACTTGAGACATATCTCATACCATATCCAATTGTACCACGCAGGTAGCTCAACACATGCTTTGCTACAACCCAATGGAATTGCCTCGGCTCAACCATGAACTAGCTCAAGGTGATCACTAAAAAGAAAATATTTGGCCTGGTGTTAACCATGTACATCAAGGATCCAATCAATTATCTGTACATAATGGGATCCACCAAATTTGAATATGAAGTGGAATCACTCAACTTCTTCAAATGTGTTATCATAGGTTTAGCCATGGACTTGCAGTCCATCATATCGAATCTGCTCAAGATGTAAACTGTGTACTCCCCTTGTCTGAGGAAGATCTCACTTGGTTTCTGCCACACCTCCAATCCCAAGAAATAATGCATCAAGCCAAGATCTTTCATCTCAAACTCAGAGTCCAACTCCCTCTTGCACTGATCGATGACTCAGTATGCTCCCGTAAGGAATAAGTCATCAACATATAACACCAAGATCAAAGGATCACCATCAATAACCTTGTAGTAAAGATTGGGATTTGCTTCACTCTTGGTTAATCCCAATCTCATCAAGTATCCATCAATCCTGGAGTACCATGCCCTAGGTTCCTACTTGAGTTTGTACAAGGCCTTCTTCAACGTGAAAATGTGAGACTCCCTCCCATGTAATTCAAATCCATGAGGTTGTTTTATGTACACTTCCTCCTCAATCACACCATTGAGGAATGCAGTCCTTACATCCATCTGGTGTAATCTCCAATCCATGACTGTTGCAATGGAAATAATGGTCCTGATGGAAGTGTACTCGACAATTGGAGCAAGCGTCTTCTCATAGTCCACTCCCTCTTTCTGGGAGAACCCTCTTGCCACGAACCTCGCTTTATACTTTTCGATGCTGACATCTGCTGCATACTTGATCTTGTAGATCCACTTGAAAGTCACCATTGACTTCCCCTCAGGTCTCAACACAATCTCCCACACATAATTCTTCATGATGGACTGATATTCCTCCATCATGACATCTCTCCAAACTTGTTGTCCTGCTGCCTCCTCATAACTGGAAGGTTCAGAATCAATGTTGTGACTCATCAATTCCATATAACTCGATAGTGTTTTAGGTCGTATTCTTTTCCTAAAAGTACCACGGGGATTTGCATACCTCTCTGCACCCTGCAATGTATCAAAAATCCAAACTAGCCTCTTCCTGGTCTCTGGAACAACGACTCTAGGCGAGTCCACTGGTTTAGCTAGCTCTTCTGACTTTTCCTGATAGTTTGAAGGATGATCAATTGGAACAGAGGGACCTAAACCCACATCCTTCAGAGCTTTCTGCTCCTCACTATCAATCTCCATGTGAGACTCTCTGGACCTCTTGAAGGCTGTGTCTTCGTCAAAGGTGACATCCCGAATGACCTCTATTTGACATTGTCCTAGAATGTAGATTCTGTAAGACTTTGATGTGTCATTATATCCAACAAATGTCCCTTTCTTCCCAAAAGGCTCCAACTTCGTCCTTTTCTCCTTGGGCAAGTGAATGTAGATTGGACAACCAAATATCCTCAAATGATTGACCTCTAGTTTCACACTAGTGAAATCTTCCTCGGGAGTCTTGTCCCCCAAGATCCAGTGAGGACTCCTGTTTTGGATGTACATTGTTGTACTAGATGTCTCTCCTCAAAAGAACATGGGTAAATCCTGATCATGAATCATGGCTTTGACAACCTCTACAATGGCCATGTTCTTCCTCTCTGCAACCTCGTTCTGTTGTGGGTTGTAAGGAACAATCAACTCCCTCTTGATCCTTGCCTCCTTGCAGAAATCACTGAAGTCCCTCGAAGTGTACTCTCCCCCATTATCTGACCTCAACACCTTGATTTTCTTCCCTGTCAGGTTCTCTACCTAAGCCTTGAACTCTTGGAATCCGTTGAAGACCTCATCCCTGGTATTCATGAAGAAGATCCATGTCTTCCGGGAGAAATCATCAATGAATATCACATAGTACAAGAATCCACCCAAAGATGCAATTGTCATAGGTCCACATACATTTGAATGTACTAGATCCAAGATCCCCTTGGACCTGCTGTCACTGCTTGGAAAAGATCCCTTGGCATTCTTTCCAAGTACACATCCCCTGCAAATGCTATCATGCTCTACCTGAAGCTCTGGAAGTCCCGTGACCATCTTCTTCAATGCCGATAAAGACCTTTAATGTATGTGTGCAAATATCTGATGTCATAGCTCACACAAACTGATGTTGTCACGTACCAATGCCTGGGCTGGTCATCCCAACAATATGTATAGAACTCCTTCTCAAACACCAATCACTGTTGCAGAGTCTATACCAACTCTGTTAGTTATCACAGTGCGACTGGTCGCAGCTTGCAGAGAAACAAAGAGTGACCAAAAGAGTTGGTCGCACTATGTAGTGAAATCCTTAAGGCAGTCTCGCCCTATAATTAGGAAAATTGTGACCAAAGGGAATGCAATCACTTTGTGTGCACAAGCCACTCACGACCACGATCGTACAATTGCAAAAAATAAAAGATCTAATAGATCTGGTACTGAAAGATTTTAACTAGCTTTAGAAAAGACTTATACTATCTCTTGCACTGAAATTTTTATTTTTTTATTTTATTTTTATTTTTTAACTAGCTCTGATACCATGTTGAATTTTTCTAGTTTTCAGATATGATAATTATTGTCTTATGATTTAAATGCTACTTTTATCATAGAATAATTACACACTAAAAATCTCAACAAGACATCGAACTTGATGAGAGGTTATTGTAAGTAAATATTATATGAGTTGATTGTATTACAATTGAGATGATTGTAAATATACTTGGGCAAATGCCCTTTCATTAATGGACATGTCTTTTCATTAATTAATTAATTATTAATTATTAATTATTGATTATTTATATTTTATATATTTTTTACATTATATTATAAATATATTATATTTATTTTAATGATTATTTCCTCACATGCATGTCTAATTAATATAGATCACTCCATCCTGAAGCAGACAATGTGAAAGCACCTCGACTCTATCTATTCCTTGTGAAAGCACCTCGACTCTATCTATTCCTAGTCAAGAGAAAGACTACGACTAAACCATTTACAACTAGCAAAGCTTCGTGAGTGAACGGGGTACCATATTGATTTTTTTTTGCACATAGTAAGGGGTACCATTCTTTGCACACACTAAGGGCTCCATGTTATAATCAATTTCCCTATCTATCCATGTTAAGATGTAGGTCGTGGTAGAATAGAGTTCGAGGCTTTTAGCTTCAGGCTACAACCACTACGTGACGTTAATTATTATTGTGCCCAAGGCTTCTCACATTTCTTCTCAAATATATTAATTTTGAAAGACTAAAAAAAATCTTTTGACAAAATGAATCTCCTAAGTGATAAAACCTTATGTGATTGTGAATTTTTTCTTGTTTACTATTTATTCATGTTTTATTTTTCTATATAATTTCAGTTTTATATTTTTGTATTTACTATTAAAATTTTCATTTATTATGCGTACATAAGAATATAGACTCCATTTTTATAGGTGCACACATATTTAAATTCTTTACTATTAGTGCATCTCTTAACTCTACATTAACCTAAGTTATCTAAAAATAAATAATAAATGACACTTTTAACATAGTGTGATGTGGTTCATACTTTTATTTTATTATTTCTCCAAGTTCAAGATCTCAATTTTTCCTAAATGTTTGTCGTTTTAAATTCTCTAAATATTCTTGTAAAAATGAAAAAACAACATTTTTTTTATTACACAATCTTTCAAAATAACCATCCTTAATATTTATGTATGTTTTAAATAATTAAAAAAAATATAAACCTATAAAAATGATGTGTATTTTTTTCACACAAAAAATTAATAAACTATATATATATATATATGAAAATGTTGAAGATGAAAAGCATGTTCTCTTAGATTGTCCAGCCTATACCCATATTAGATTTCATTTTCAAAATATTTATCACACTACCAACCTTTCTAACCTCTTAACTCAACAAACGTATGGTGATCTTGGAAAGCTTCTCTTAATGCTTTTCGAGCACATAAACAAAATTCTAAAGAATAACAAGTAATCACTTACCCTCTTAAAGTCCGATAGACCAATTTAGTCTTAGTAGACGTTAATCATCATCATCACCATTATATATATATATATATATATATATATATATATATATATAGTTAATGGCAACATGGTTATGATCTAACAATGTTGTTTTGATTTTGTTAGATCTCGGTGGTCAATTTATAAAATACAATTATATCATCACAATAATATCAATTAATAATATTAATGAAATGAAATGATTGTATAAAAAAATTATAAATAATTTTTTTAATATATTATAAAGGATTAGTTTTATTAGACGATAATCATCATCATCAATAATATGACATTTTGCTAAAATATTCTATATGATTTTTCATTTATATACATATAATTATATAAATGTACTCTAATTAAATGTGTAATTTTTTATATATATACGACATAAATACTTTTCTATACAAACAAATAACCCCACTTCGGTCGAGAGATGTGTCTCCTACTAATATAATGGTTGATTGGTCGCAAAATGAATATGCTTATTGCTTGGCCTTCCCTACTCCCTCTGTTCAAAAATAAAAATATTCTCACTGATAGTACTCTATAGTACACCTGTCAGATACGCCTAAAAATATGTGCATCTTGGAATTGTTTCTATGACATTAAGTACTTCTCTATACAAAAAAATAATCCCACATTAAGCTCCAATATACCATGATCATTTTCCCAATGGGGACAACCACAAAGGCATGGTGCCAATGATTGATTAGTTGCATTATGAAAATGCTTGTTTCTTAGCATCCCCTTCTCCCTCTGTGCAAAAAATTATAGAAAATAAATGCTCTCATTACTAGTACTATAGTATCCCTTTCACATGCTTTGCTAAAAAAATGCACATTACTAAGTCATATAAGCCTAAAAATGTCTTGCATTTGTTTCTTTTTTTTTAACTGAAATTGTATTTATAAAAAAGGAGGTTGTGTCGAAAAAAACAACTTATTACATAGTGTTAAGTTGCAAAAAGCTTAAGAATTTATTTGAGGTTACAAAAGGATTCATACAACACATCAAAAGGTTGATGGAGACTGTAATTGAACTAATTGCATTCTAGAATTTTTTGCATGAGAAGATTTTAACAAATTACTTACATAACAAGATACAAAAACAATGCATTTCTAGATTGGATTACGAGTTCAGCTTCTTGTCACCACTAACTGTGCTCCTGAAGAAGATTTTTTTTTCTTTACTAATGTAGTTCAAGATTCTTTTCCTTTCGATGAATTCAATTTATGTTATTCAAGGGTCTCCCCTTCTTCTTCCTCATCCACCCAACTTACCTTTTGGGCCAGATCCGAGGGAGTAGAATAATCCTATTCCAATGAATCTTGTGGTGCCACATTAGTATTTTTAAATGCTTCATAGTATATATCTCAAGGAGGAACAACTTCCTCTTTCATAGGATCATGTGGATCTGCATCTTTCTTTTTGGAAAGAGGGGTCCTTGTTTTCTTCTTATTTTGAATTGGGGTCATCCATTGGTGGATCTGGGATATCTAGCTTATCCTTACTGATCATTTGATGTTCTTCTTTGGAACCATCCCACCAAGTTGATTTATGCTAGAGTTTCTTGTCTTGCCTTGGTATTTTCGGGCAATGGGTTGCCTTATGTATGTTTCAAAACAAACTATGGAATGAAAAGAAACATTTTCATATTCTAACTTTTGAGACCAGGAGGAGCTTTCACCTATCAATATTATTTCAGCCGAGAACCCTTTGCTGAAATCCATTTCCACACATATTCAAGAATAAGTGGTAGTATTGTATTTTTTTATTTCCTCACTTCTGTAGTGGAATTTCCCAAGAGAATTTATGATGGCTCGAAGAGAGGGTAAACCACAAAGGTGCAAAGGAAAGTTTGGAAGTCTAACCCAAACTAGAGTCACGGACAAGGTATCTATTACTGGATCAAAGGAAGGAGTCCATGGTTTCATGCATAAAGCGGATTTTACCTAGAACCAAGGACCTATTTTTAAAACCAAATCCCTGCCATTAGCATTATCAAACATCACAATAAATAACCATTTTGCACATGGGAAAAATAAACACTTCTCCTTTAATCTTAGGTTGCCAGAGATTTGAGATCCATTTGTGTAGATCAACTAGACACGACCACAAACCAACGAACCACCAAATTAAATTAGTTGAGATATATATCGTTTCCATGTTATTGATATTTTAATGGTGATCTAATATCAATATTACTTTCCTAAACATTATGAAACAATTTCACTTCAATAACATGTCTTATATCATTGGAATGAACTTCATACTCACCTATTGATATACAACATAAGACAATGTCCTTTTCATTGGTGAAACACGAGGATAGGACTACCTTTTTTTTCCAAGGAAAAAAGATGGTCATTTTATTACATATGGAACAAAATTACATATGTAGATGCCAATGGCATTTAGGAGGCTATAAATCTGTAAAAAAGGATGCCATGGGGCATCAGATTCATAGTTACAAAAAAAAGAGTCTTTCAATGTCTAGTCTGAGAAGGACCAACTTAAATATAGTGGTTATTCGTTATCAACCCGTGGGGGAAAATCTGAAAAATGGGGGGTTGAATGAGCAAGTCGTCCCATGATATGTCTGAGTATTCCAAAGCAATAAAAATTGATATCTACAAAAATGTTCAACAATGATATCGATAATTGAAAAAAATGAGGTTGTCATCTTTCAAGAAAGCGTTACTACCTAGATTTAGAACCCAGGGTCGTGAATATATTCCCTGATAGCGTTCGAGATCTTTTCCCGAATTTTCCAATATCGCCTATCCATTACCAATCCATCTTTGGAGATTCTGTCAGTTTCTTGGTTTTGTTTCCTGTAGACATGAGAGTAATCAATGTGAGTGAAAGAATTTTTGAGTCTCTAAATCTCGGAGAAAATTGGCCAAACAGTGTAGTTGTGCAGTCTATATTTGTTGGTCATCCAATTTATAACAATTTGCAATTCATCGTAGATGTGCAGGTTTGAAATGCCTTTTTATTTTTCCAGAAGAAGGGTGAGATTTAGATCCATTAGTTCGTTGAGGTTATTTGTTGCGGGACCCATACCAATAGAAAATGAAAAATATGTGGATTTAGATGTGTAAATAATGCCTCCTACCCTACCTTGGGATCTCTATAGGACTACCTACAAATAATAGTGCAACAATAAAGTTCATCATCCTCATATAATGTTTTCCTCAAGGTTTTTAACACTTTTAATCTCATACATCAAATGTTTTTATGAAGTTTCTTTTTCAATGGAATATATTATTAATTCCCTATAAGAAGCCCTAACATCAACATATTTCCTATTTCCAAGAGTGAAAAGTACCAAGGAAATGTTCTTTTATAACACTTCATTTACCTGATCCATTTTGCCACTTTTAATGCCCGATAATCTAACTACAACTCTTAGTGTTTTGTGTTTTAGAAATCTATGTAAAAATTGAGCTTGTGCTATGAATTATTCCCCTTGGAGATAAGCACTAACATCATGAAATATCCCTGATCTAGCTGATCGAGATATTTATTGTTGAACTACTGTTTTATGACTGAGATATGATACTCTGGGGGTTTCTCGATGCATTTGAGTTAATGTGTGAACATGCTTGGTGATTTTCGCATGTGTGTTTCATTCATTTAGTGTTTTAGCAGTATAAAGATAATGCATGTGAAATACAAGACAACACATCTCACTGATATATATATAATGAGGAAAAAACAATAAATACAATAATAAGCTAGAAGAAGATATATTAGTCACCCATTAGATCTCATGGATCCTCACTAGAATACAAATCAACTAACAAGAAATACCCGTGATCAGAAAAATGAAGGTTGATTTGTGCATGCACAGATAGATCAACAAAACGCAGTCTGGAAGCTCACAAGAACTGTTGCAGATACTAGAAAAATCGCCCTGATGGCGATACTTGTCGAAATGGACTAGAAACTGTCTCAAAAGAAGCATCCTGGCCTCTAGGCGGATCCTGGTAATTGTCGGACTAAAGATCCGAACTTTGAAGCTCTGGATGTCACCCCCTGGGGGTTTGCGCACATATTGGGCTATGGGAATGCTCCCTAGTGATCCCACTAACGAAATATGATGATATGTGTCTCAAAATTATCATCTTGGCCTCCTCTGTAATGGGTCATAAGGGTTTCCTCAGTTCTGCCCCAGAATATCCCCTGGAACCCCAAATGTGCTTCCTCAAGAGCTGTGCACTTTCTGACTGTTTGTTTCTCCCTAAAATATTCCACCATCGGAAACTGACGACTAGTGTCTCAAAATATGAACCCTAGCTAGCTCTCAAATGGGTCAGAAGGAATCTGCAAAATAATTCTCTGTCTTGTCCGGCCACACAAACCCTCTTTCAAACCCTTGCGCCCTCACTGGATGAGTTGTGCAATCATTGTACTGGATCTATTGAATGGCATGGTGAAATATTTAGATGGTATATATGATAGGATAGGGTGTGTCTCTCAACACCGAAACTAATCAATGGTGGTGGTTTCCTCCAGAAATCCACAAAACAACAAGGGGGTCGATCTCCTCCTCCTCTGGAAATATCTCAACATCAAATCATAACATAATGAGGAATTAGGTTGAATTTGTCCCTTTATACTCTTCCTTATCTAATTCACCATTGACATCACTTAAGCTAGGTGCTTTTCCTCCCAAGGTGAATAATTAATGAATTAATCCCCCCCTTAACACCTTTTCATTCTATTTCTTTGTTGACTTAGGCTTAAGTGACTTTTCCTATGCTTTTTGGCTTAATTCATCATTTAACCACCAAATCTCCCTTATTTCTCCTCTTTTTCCATGTTTGTGCCTGAATATAGTCTATGAGAACAAATAGACTACTAAGTCACTCCCTCCTGGCCTACTCTTGGGAATGGGACATCACAATCCTCCCTTCCCGAGTTTTCTTGTCCTCAAGCAACATCAATCCTAGGTGCTGCAAAATATGTTATCCCTCCCATGTGGCATCCTCCACTGGAAGTCCCCTCCATCTAACCAAGCACTCCCTGATGACCCTGCTCCTCAACCTGCGCTCTCCCTGCTCAATCACCTCCTCCAGCACTAGCTCCAACTGTCCCTCCTCATCCAAGGGTGACAACTCCTCCGAAATATTAACATGTTGTCCCACTGCCTTTTTAAGGCAAGAAATGTGAAAGACATTATGAATATTGCTAACCTCCAGTGGATCTAGCTTGTATGCCTCGTCGACCCTCTTGATGAATATGTATGGCCCATAAAATTCTAGCTTCATCTTCTCTACTCCGTTCCTCTTCAAGGAGGACTATTTGTATGGTTGCAACCGTAGGAAAACCAAGTCCCCTACCTCAAAACTGGGCTCTACCCTATGCATGTCTGCATAGGTCTTTTGTTGGTTTTGAGTTGTCTACAAGTTTTCCTTTACTACCCGTAGAATCCTTTGGCTCTCCTCTACCTAGTATTTAGCTCCCGGGACCCTACTATCCCCAAACATAGTCTCCACAAAAGAGGGGGAATTGTATCCATACAATTCTCTAAATGGTGACATTCTGATAGACATATGGTAAGTCGTGTTGTAGCAATACTCACCCATGTGAAACCATCTCACCCATGTGCGTTGATGCCCTCCTACATAGTTCCTCAGATACCACTCCACCCATTTGTTGACAATCTTTGTCCGTCCATCTGTTTGTGGGTGGTATCTGGTACTCGTGGCTATCTCTTTGCTCGCCAGTCGGAAAAGCTCCTCCCAAAATGAGTTGATGAAGCGCTCATCTCTATCAATGACTATCTGCCTGGGTAAGCCATGCAATTGGAATACCTCTCTGAAAAATAACTCTGTTACGTGTATGGCCTTGTAGTCCATGCGTATGACAAATAAATGTGCAAATTTGGTCAACATGTCGACCACCACAAATATACAATCCCTTCCTTGCACTCAAGGAAGGCTTGTAATGAAATCCATAGAAATGCTCTCCCATTTTTTTTTCAAAATGGGTAGAGGATGAAGTAACCCCGCAGAGTGTGTCTGCTCGGACTTGTTCTATTGACAAGTCATGCACTCCTAGATGTGTTTCAGTACATCATCCTTGAGACCCTTCCATGAGAATCCATCCCTAATCTGCATGTACGTTTTGAAGTACCCATGATGATCGACTGGAGGCGAATCATGACACACCTTCAGAATATTCCCCTTCATGGTAGATTCTAGAACCAAATAGATCCATTCCTTGTATAAAATGACATCATCTAGTACTCGATATCTATCATCAGCCACCTTTCCATCCATCACCTCACAAGCAAATTTGTTTTTTGGAGTATTCTACCAACAAATGTGCTTTCCAATCTGTGCAAATGTCCATCATCAAACACCTTGGTGGTCTCCTGGACAAGGCATCTGCTACGATGTTCCTCTTTCCCTTGACATACTCAATTTCAATGTCAAAGGATTGGATCTTCAAGACCCACTTCTGTTGTCTCTCACTGAGGTCTTTTTAATCCAGGAAATACTTGAGACTATTGTGATTAGTCTTCACTACAAATTTGTTGCCTACTAGATATTGCTTGGATTTGGTTAAGGCATGCATGATTACTAGCATTTCCTTGTCATAAATAGAGTAGAGTCTCTCCAAATCATTGACCTTCCTACTCTCAAACACAATGGGATGGCTTCCCTGCATCAAAACTGATCCAATCCCCACCCCTGATGCATCACACTCTAAAACAAATGACTGCAATAAATCTAGAAGGGATAGAACATGGCATGTGCTCATAATATCCTTCATTTTATCAAATGTTTGTTGTGACTCCTTTGTCTAATGAAAGGCACCCTTATTTGTTAAATCTGTGAGTGGTGCTCCCAACTGCGAAAATCCCTTGACAAATCACCTGTATTAACTACATAACTCAAAGAATCCCTTCATCTCTATGAGTTCTTGGGTGTTGGACAATCCAAAATGGCCCTAATATTCTCATGATGAACCTGTACTCCCTACTCACTGATGATATGCCTCAAGTACAATAGTTCTCTCATCCCAAAATCACATTTGGACTCCTTGGCATATAATGATTGTGCCTGCATAATTCCCAAGACCTCCTCCAAATGTGCCAAATGATCATACCACATCCTGTTGTAGATCAATATATCATCGAAGAATACCAAAAGGTATTTCCTCAACTTCCCTCTAAAGATGTGGTTCATGAAAGACTGGAAAGTGGCATGTGCGTTGGTTGATCCAAAAGGCATGACCAAGAACTCAAAATGTTTGAAATGACATCTGAATGTTGTCTTCTCTTGTTAAATATCTCCATCAACCTCTCAGTGAACTCCAAATATGAAGTGATGTGGTTGTGACCCAATGCCACGATCCCATGGTACCACCACTCGTGGGTCTCCTCCTCCAAGTGCAAGGTAACGAAGTTGATGGCTTCTGACTCTATCATTGGGTTAATATTGAAATAGGTGTCAAGCTTCTATACCCATGCCTGAGTTGAGCAACGTGATGATCTATTGAAAGTAGGAATGTTCATCTTTCCCACTTTCTTGATGAAATCTAAGTTGTGAGTTTGCCTGTTGCCTCTCTGTCCCTCCTAGTGTCTGTTTCGATATCTAATCAAAAAATAGTCCATCAAACTCATGTCTGCATGGAACTCTGGTCCTAGTGTCAAGTAGTCTCTCCTGTACTCCCCGAACGGATCTTGTGGCACCACATGTCCCTGACCTAGTTGTCCTCCTCTATGCTTTGGTTGTCCTAATGGTTGTCCTCCCTAGAACTGTGGGTATAAAGGTCTGTGAATCCTCCCATAATATGTGTAAGCTCAGACTGGTGAAGTGTTTGGAATAGCCCCACCTTGAGATCCACTGGAGCCACTGGCCCCACCTCCCTAGTGTCATCCTAAACCACTCAGCCCTCATACAAAATTGGCTCCTATAGTGCTCATGCTATGGTGGAGCATCTGTGCATTGATAGACATCTTCTGTATGGAATTCATCATGTTTCTCTATCCTCTAGCTAGGTCATTTAACATGACTTGCGTACTGTCAACATGTGTCTCTAGGACTTCCCCCTTCCCTCAGGTGTCTCACGCCTGTCACCCATAATCCTCTCTATCTCAGCCTCTCTGTCTGAACTGATATGCTCTATGTCCTCTAACTCTAGCTATGTATCCAACCGAGTGTGGAAGGGAGTGTAATCCATTCAGTTTATGTCTCTCCTACCACTATTATGACCTCTACGATACTGAATGTACTCATCCCCAATATGTCCTCGACCCTCTGGATATTCTTCCCTTGTTCCAGAAACCATGGGGTCATGAGAATAACTTCTTCACAGGCTAGCAGGAAGAAGGCTCTGATACCACTGAAATATCCTTGATCCAGCTGATATGGATATTTACTGTTGAACTATTGTTTTATCATTGAGATATGATACTCTGGGGGTTTATTAATGCATTTGATTGAATGTGTGAACATGCTTGGTGATTTCCGCATGTGTGTTTCATTCATTTAGTTTTTTAGCAGTATAAAGATAATGCATGCAAAAGAAAAGACAACACAACTCATTGATATATATAATGAGGAAAAAGCAGAAAATACAATTATAAGCTGGAAGAAGATATTCTAGTCATCAGTTAGATCTCATGGATCGTCACTGGAATACAAATCAACTAACAAGAAATACCCGTGATCAGAATAATGAAGGTTGATATGTGCATGCATAGATAGATCGACAAAACACAGTCTAGAAGCTTACGACAATTGCTATAGATACAGGAAAACTCGCCCTGATGGTGATAACCATCGAAATTGACTAGAAATTGTCTCAAAAGAAGCACCCTGGCCTCTAGGCTGATCCTAGTAATTTTCGGACTAAAGATCCGACCTCTGAAGCTTCAGATGTCACCCCCTGGGGGTTTGTGCACGTCCTAGATTGTGGGAGTGCACTCTAGTGATCCCACGAGCGGAATATGAATATATGTGTCTCGAAAAGATCATCTTGGCCTCCTCTGTAATGGGTCATAAGGGTTTGCTCGGATCTTCCCCGAAATACCCCTTGGAACCCCAAATGTTCTTCCTCAAGAGTTGCACACTTTATAAATGTTTGTTGCACCCTAGAATATTCCACCGTCGAAAACTAATGACCGGTGGATCAAAAGATGCGCCTTGGCTAGCTGTCAAATGGGTCGGAAGGAATCTGCAAAATACTTCTCTGTCTCATGCGGCCACACAAACCCTCTCTCTAACCCTTGCACCCTCATTGGCTGAGCTGCGCAATCATTGTTCTAGATCTCCCTAATGGCATGGTGAAATACCTAGATGGTATCTCTGATAGGCCAGGGTGTGTCTCTCAACACTGAAACCGATCAATGGTGGTGGTTTCCTCCAGAAATCCACAAAACAACAAGGGGGTCAATCTCCTCCTCCTTTGGAAATATCTCAACATCAAATCATAACATAATGAGGAATTAGGTCGAATTCCTCCCTTTATATTCTTCTCGATCTAATTCACCATTGACATCAGTTAATCTAGGCGTTTTTCCTCCTAAGGCGAATAATTAATTAATTAATCCCCCCCTTAAGACCTTTTCATTATATTTCTCTGTAGACTTAAGCTTAAGTGACTTTTCTTATGTTTTTTGGCTTAATTCATCATTTAGCCACCAAATCTCCCGTATTTCTCCTTGTGTTCCCTATTTGTACCTGACTATAGTCTACGAGAACAAATATACTACTAAGTCACTCCATGTTGGCCTACTCTTGGGAATGGGACATCACACATCACATTTACACACATTTACATTATCTTGAGTTGTGTGATCCTGAATCATAGGTCACATTTCTTCGATGTTAATTGCATCGATTTTCTCTAGAAATTTACCGTCAAAGTGGATGTTGTTGCAAATGCATATTAAATCATGTGACTTCTTGGTGTGGTAGGATCTTGTTGTTAGTTATATGTTGTCACCACTTAAAAATATAATTTCAATTTGAACAATTTTCAAAATAAAACAAATCAAATCTAGGTTAAGAAATTTAAAAATTAAAAATCATTAACTCCGTGTCCATATCAACATTGACTTCATTGACTTTTTCATTAATGTCGATGAGTTCCTCAATTGACTTGTTCTCCACACAACTTTCACCCATTTCATCATTCTTTTCATCTTTATCTAAGCACTTGCCTTTATATTTTTGTTTGTGAGTCCTTTTTCATTCCATGTTCAAAGAAACACAAATTTCCATTGAATATCAAAATTAGAGTTGAGTCACATAACTAAGCTCATAGAAAGATACTCATGATAACACCATATGAATAAATCACAAAGGAGTTTACCTCACAAAGGAGTTTACCCCCTTATATATCAATGTTCATTAAGAAAATTGTTTCCACTTATGAATGTGGGATAAATTTTTTTACACAAAAAGTGAACATTAACGTATTATAAAAACATAAGTGACTTTATTACATAGTAAGCCTTATATCTCCAATATTGTTTTTTCAAAGGTAATTGGAATACAAGTGATATGAAAAATGTCTTGACGGATAAATTGGTTTTTTTAGATTCTACCAACTTGAAAAGTTACTCAAAGCAAGGCTGAATTGAAATCTGAGCCGAGAATTAGCATCAACTCTTACTCATAGTTTTCAAGGATTAATTTGAACTCTCAACCAAAAATTAACCTTAACCTAAGGTAAAAATATTGGCAGCAAAATCTCTCATTCTAGAGTTAAAACAAACTCTCGGCCAAAACATCATCTCGTACATGTGTGTCTGTTGAAAGAGGAGTCACCTAGTTGAAGAGTCGTCGTCGTTGCCACCATTTTATTGTTGTTGTAGTTGGAGGAGTTGCCTGTGTGGAGAAGTAAAGCAATGCGTTTCCAAAGTTGTAAAGGAAGACATCATCGATAAATTGGGAGTCGTCGTGTTATAATTTGTTTGATATTGTTGCCTGGAAAATAAGTCTGGCAAGAAGGAATCACTACTTGGAAAAGAATTCTGCATGAAGGAGGAGACAGAGGAGTCATTGTTGTTATTTAGCCACTCTTCAAAGCATATAATTTGAAGAGGGAAGTGGAAACAATGGAGAAGAATTAGAAGACAGTGATGGTGATGACCAAAAGAGTACCAGAAATAGTTTGGAACAACTGACCTTTATTGGATAGTACGAGATGGTGTTTTTATGTTGCTTCTTTCTCAACTCTTACTTACAAAGGAAATTTTTTAGAACTGTAAGATTCAATTATTCTACACTAACAAAGAGGAGTTGAAAACAGACATAAAAAGTATGACCTTCACATGCAATTTGAAGTAATTGTCATCATGGGAGGCACACAAAAAAATATCAAGGTTTGGAAACTGGATGTGAAGATTCCATGGAGGCATTTTCAAGAGCATGAAAATGCATTGCAAGTTGCAGACATGAAGAGTAAAATGAGTGCAGAAGCTCCATACATGGCTTATGTCGAGTGAAAGGTGGGCTTGGAAATTTCTCTTGGGATGGCTTATGTATAGTGAAAGGTGGGCTTATGAATTTGGGTTTGGTGGTTGAGAACATTGTGGGAATTTTATGAGATTACAAGTGTCATAAAATGGGATTTTGATGTGAAGAGTTTGGATATGTCATGAAGCTTTTGTTGAGTAATAGTGACAAAAAAAATTGAGAGGAAGTTCATTAATGTAAAGGAGTTAAAGTCATTGTAAAAGTCTCATGAGTTTAAATTTGAGTCAAAATTAATTTGAAGGAAATTGGAATTAAGTAAAATCTTAGAGTCATGGAGAAGTCATTAATGTGTAAGGGTGAAAGATCGTGTTACCCCACACCCCAATATTAAATTTATGGTTAAGTCATGTCATTGGTGTGTCAATTAAGTTTGGGATGCCAAGGCCATATGTGTCTTATTGGATGGGACATCACTCCAACAAGAAACATATTTTGTATGTGTGTTATTGAAATCTGATGTTGACTCCAAGACAAAAGTAGATGACAGAGAAAGATGAAGCAGTGAAATAAGAAAGAAATACACTGAAGAAAGCAAATGAATCAATCAATGGAAGAGAAGCGACAAAAAAGGATGGAAGAATGCAGCAGCAAAGAATACAAAGAACAAAGAAGGAAGCAAATCAAGGTAAATAAGTACTACTGTGTGTGTTTTAGATGCATAGAGAATGATATCTCTAAGAAGTTTGAAGATCTTTTTTGATAATGTTGTTTTTTAATGATGGAAACAAAGATGATATTGGTCCTATGTTTGTATAAAGAAGTATGTTCTATCTGAGTAAATAATGATGTAAGTCATGAAGAGACATGTTGTATGTACTTGAGTCAATGTTGATGTATGCCGTGAAGAGACAAGTGTACCCCCATAATTTGTATGTTGAAGGTTTGTGGTTAGCTAGAAACCACTTGATGTAATGTGTTGTTTGTGGTAATAAGAAACCACTTGTCATGACAGAGAAGGGTTCGTGATAAGTCAGAAATCACTTGTTGTAATGGTTGAGGGTAATCCACCAAAACCCATGATGTACGGGTAAGCCAAACCATACCCAAGGTGATGATTGATAATGATTTGGGGGAAGCTATAGGTGAAGGTATAATATTTTATGTTCAATATTGGTTGATGAACCATATACAAGAAAGAGTTTCCTATAGAACCAACAGATACAGAGGTTGGTGACCCATGTATTCTGATGGATGGTAACTTTTTTATATGGACTTCAACAAATATGATGTTTATACTATGCAAGTACAAGAAGCAGATTGAAGTTGCAAAATGAATAAGACCAAAGACAAAGCATAATAAGATGATGAAGATTGGACCAATTAAAAGATCAGTTGAAGAGATCACAAGTATTCATTAAGGGGGAGTATGAAGGAATAATTCATACTTGTGATATATGAATAATGTCTCATGTATATGAGTGCATAATTGTAATGATGTATACCATAAATAAAAGTTTGTGTAAGAGTGAAAAATGAGAATAATGAGAGAAATTAGGTAGTAGGATCTCATGGATCGAGTTGAGAGATTTATAGAGATATTATTGGAGAAAGTTATGCATATGGTTTGAACTAATCATCTAATTTTGAAATATTTGTTATGGTCACATATCATTATATAAAGAGAACAATTGTACAATACAAAATCACATGGGAATGATTTAATTAATATAATTTCCCCCTTCGGGGGTTTCTTATGCTAATTTTTTTTTATGTCCCTTGCTTGATATTTCTATGATTATTTTTGGAGAAAGTTATGCATATGGTTTGAACTAAACATCTAATTATGACATAGTTGTTATGGTCACCTATCATTATAAAAGAGACCAATTGTACAATACAAAGTCACATGGGAATGACTTAATTAATAGAATTTCCCCCTTCGAAGGTTTCTTATGCTAAATTTCATGTGTCCCCTGCTTGATATTTTTGTGATTATTATTGATTGTTGATTTATTTATAATTGTTGCAGTTAGACATTAATGTCAACACTAGCTAGGGCCCAATTTGCCTAATCAAATAATCCCCACCCAAGCATCGCTCAACCTATGGTATTTATTCTTCTAACACCCTATGCAAAGCAAATGAACTCACTACTCAAAGCACCACACGAACTATGCACAAAGTTCCTATGGACTCGATTTCATCAGTTGGAATCAAGTCACTTTGTTTCTGAATCGTATCCCAGCCATGGAACTACATGAGCTCATTAATTAAAGAATTACCCTCAATCCACTCATGAGGATTCACCTCATCGCCTCATTAAGAAAAACCAATAATGAAATAACCAAATCCACTATCATCTCTATCCAACAATGACATACCATGAAGACACCTCATTAGGGTCCCACATTTGAACAATTCTTTTAAATAGCTTGAGATTTCCTTGCATGAGAGGTTGACAAAAAAATTTCAATAACCACAACTTGATAGCAATGTTGTGGCATTAGGATTACTCCTAGCCAAATCTAAAAACTCAATGAGCACACCATCCTAGCCTACTGTTAGCGATATTTCTGGCTTGGGGGGTTTAGATATCAAAGAATGGGTTAAAACCCACTTGTCCAAAGTTTCGGGCGATGATGCGCCCAAGGTAAGCAGTAAGCAAGACCGTGCGGTCCAGATTCGCGCGCCCAGATCAACAGTGCACAGCGAAAGTCGGACCCCCCTCGCCTTCCNCGCTCGTGCTGTCCTACAGTCCCCAAACTGCAATTCAGTTAACCTGATTGGGTCCCCCCTGTCTATCATGTCATTTTTCCATCCGCTTGTCCCCAGTCGTCGCGTGTCATCCTTTCGTCCCTCCTATTAGCCCGTATGGTCCCCCCTTTTCTCTCCACCCTCCACTCGTTGTCTGCCACGTATCTCCTTTCCTCGTCAGCTCCTCGCCTAAAGGGTAGTTTCCTCCTGGATGCCCTCCTACGTGGCCCATTTTCTGTCACTCCCCTCTATCATCACTCTCACTCCTCTCCACCTCTTCCACGTGCCCCTCAATGCCATCACTCCCTCCATACCTCATGTCCGTCCCTCAAGCTTGTCAGTTGCTCCAGATGGCAGCTCGAGAAGTCTTCCCTGG
>ML800993.1:84433-125706 GCA_009831015.1 Picea engelmannii
TCTGGTGAACCAGAATGTTATGAAGAGGCAATGCAGGTAGACACCAAAAGGAAGTGGGAGCAAGGCATGAAAGAGGAAATGGATTCCTTGGTAAATAACCATACTTGGGACTTGGTTCAGTTTCCTGTAGGAAAAAGAGCATTCTAGAATAAATAGGTTTACAAGTTGAAGGAAGAAGATGGAGGAGAAAAGCGGTACAAGGCTAGACTTGTTGTAAAGGGGTTTACACAAAAGAAAGGTATAGATTTTGACGAAATATTTTCTCCTATTGTTAAAATGACTTCAATTAGAACTATTTTAAGTCTTGTGGCAGTAGAAGATTTGCATCTTGAACAGTTAGATGTAAAAACAACTTTCTCCATGGGGATTTGGAGGAAGAGATTTATATGCAGCAACCATAGGGGTATGAGGTCAAAGGGAAGGAGAATTTGGTATGCAGGTTGAAGAAGAGCTTATATGGCGTAAAGAAAGCTCCAAGGTAGTGGTATCTGAAGTTTGACAGGTTTATGACAGAACAGGGTTATAGTAGATGTCATTCTGATCACTGTGTTTATTTTAAAAAGATAGAAAATGGAAGCTTTATTATCTTGCTATTGTATGTAGATGACATGCTTGTTGCAGGGTCTAATATGCAGGATATAAATGTGATCAAGAAGAAATTATCCAATTCATTTGCGATGAAGGATTTGGGTGCTGCAAAGAAAATCCTTGGTATGAGAATACCAAGAGATAGGAAAAATCACAAACTGACATTGTCTCAGGGTGAGTACACAAAGAAGGTGTTGGAGAGGTTTAGAATGCAGAATGAAAAACCAATTAGTACACCTTTGGCTAGTCATTTCAAATTAACTAAGGAAATGTGTCCCAAGACACATGAGGAGATAGAATACATGTCCAGGGTCCCATATTCATCAGCAGTTGGCAGCTTGATGTATGCAATGGTTTGCACAAGACTAGATATTGCACAGACAGTGGGAGTTGTGAGCAGATATATGAAAAATACAAGTAAAGAACATTGGGAGGCAGTAAAGTGGATTCTCAGATACTTGAGAGGTACTACTAATCATGCATTATGTTTTGGAGGTTTAGAAACTGTTCTACAAGGATATGTTGATTTAGATATGGAAGGTGATAAAGATAGCAGGAGGAGTACCACATGGTATGTGTTTACTATAGGTGGAACAACAATAAGTTGGATTTCAAAACTGCAAAAGGTTGTTGCACTTTCAACAACAGAGGCAAAGTATGTTGTTGCTACAGAGGTTAGTAAAGAGATGATTTGGTAATAGAGGTTTATGGAGGAATTGGGAAAGAAGCAAGAGAATAGTAGGTTGTACTGTGACCGTGAGAGTGTCATTCATCCTGCAAAGAACTCAGCCTTTCATTTGAAGACTAAGCATATACAGTTGAGGCACCACTTCATACGATCCGCCTTGGAAGATGGACATTTGAAGTTGGAAAAGATACACACTAGCCAAAATCCTACAGACATGTTAACAAAGGGAGTAACCAGGGAGAAACTGAGTTCCTGCTTAGTTTCAGTTGGTCTTCAAGAATGAAGATGAAGATGAGAAATTTGCCAGGTCCAAGAAGGTTCAGAGTCCAACATATACAACATCAATGGAGTTGTTGAGATCAGTCTCCAAGTGGGAGATTGTTGGTTGTGGAGCCTGATTATCTTCTTGATTCAGAGATCTTTTAATTTCAGCCGTGTTTATACCCCATGAATTATTTACACCCCAGAAGTATGTACACTCTTCCACGCGGGGGAGTGCAGAGGGGGGGTACCCCCTCTGCGGGGTCCGAGGGGGCTATCCCCCCGGCTGGGGGCAAGCAAGGGTTCGGGTGAAAATCCCCCGAAGGACAAATTGCCTTGCAAATGTATATTGTAATTTCATTGTAAATCTAGACCGTTCATTATAAGGTTGCAGATCTAACGGTAGAGATTCTGTTAGGGTTTTTGTCCCTAGAAGGCAACCCTCTTTTATGAGGGAAATGTATTGTGGCTATTGTGGCTATTGTGGATGGCGAATATTGTATTTTGAGATAGGAGACTGTGAAAGAAAGAAGAGGAAGTTACAATGGGTTTGTTGTAGGTTGTATCCCTTCATATGCTGGATAATAATAAATGAAGGATTTGACAATTTCTCTGGTGGACGTAGCCCACACTGGGTGAACCACGTAAATCTGTGTCTCTATTGTAATGTGTATCTTCTATGTTTTGTTTCCGCATTTGTTTTATGTTATTGCTCCACGGTCTTGTTTTTCTAACAATAATATTATTTAGAGTAATATCATTATTCACCTTTGTGGAATATTTAGAGTTGGGTAATCTCTTTCACTTTCATTAATTATGACTTGGGGTCATTTTCAAAAGATAGTTGTACATGATTATTTATTTAACAATTTTACATGAAGTCAAATTGCAAGTTAGGAGTCAATTTAATTTTGATTAATTGCAATTTAAAAGCTTGAAAGGTTGGTTGACAATTTTAATTGATGATGTAAACCTAAATGATTTGATGTAAATTAATTGTTCTTTAATGTTGATTGATAATTATAATTATTAATAAATGCATATCTAAATGACTTGATGTGAATTAATAAATAATAATTAATTGGTGATGGATGCCAATGACTTGTGTGAATTAATAAAGAATAATTAATTTATTAGTGATGGATGCAAATGACTATGTGAATTAATTATTCTTTATGAGAAGAAAGTATCTTCTATGATAAGATACTATCCAAGATACTATCTTCTCATAAAGAATAATTAATTCACATTAATTCATGTGCATCAATCACTAATCAATTATTCTTTATTAATTCACATAAGCCATTTGCATCCATCACTAATCAAATATTCTTTATTAATTCATAAAAGTCATTTGCATCCATCACTAATTAATTATTCTTTATTAATTCACATTAAGTCATTTAGATTTGCATCCATCACTAATTAGAATTGTCAATCAACATTAAAGAAAAATTAATTTACATCAAATCATTTAAGTTTATATCATCATCAATTAAAATTTTCCATCAACCTTTCAAGATTTCAAATTAAATTGACTCTTAACCTACAACTTGACTTCACTTCATGTAAAATTGTTAAATAAATAATATTGTACAACTACCTTTTGAAAATAATCTTAAATCACAATTAATGAAAGTGAAAAAGATTACCCAACTCCAAATATTCAATAAAGGTGAATAGTGATATTATTCTAAATAATATTATAACAAAAAAATGTTTAATAAACCTTAACATTTATACATGAATAACATGCCTACTACATGAAAAACTTTGTAAAATTGAAATAGGTTGTTTTATAATGGTTTTGAATATCACTTCATCTAATATTTTTACATAGATCCATCTTGATCTATTGATTAATGAAAGTGAACAAGACTATCTAACTTCAAATATTTAATAAAGGTGAATACTGAATTATTCTTTAATTTTTTGATTGACAATTCTAATTAGTGATAGATGCAAATGACTTATGTGAATTAAATATTATTGATTGACAATTATAATTAGTGATGAATGCAAATGATTTATGTGAATTAAATATTATTGATTGACAATTCTAATTAGTGATATGGGTATGGATCTGCATCTGTGTATGGGTATGGACCAACTGCTTCGACTGCATAACCAACAGAAAGGGCTACTGGGTCTCGATCTAGTTCATCGTATCGGTCTAGTTCATCAAGGTAAGATACTGGAGCAACTGGGTAAAGCTCATCAGCTCAGTAAACTAGCTAGACTTATGGATAAACTGTTTTACCAGGAACTATTCGTGCTGCTATTGATGGTGCTGGCGATAGAGAAGGCGGTCCTTGTAACGAACAAAGCAAGTGATATGCCCGAGAAAGACACGGAGAAGAAGGGTTTAAGTGTACGTCTTTCCGGGCCAGCAAAAGAAGGCATGGCAGTAGTTACCCCATCCATATAGATAAGATACTCACGTAGCTTGTGCGAAGTATGCCCCTGTTTATATGTATGTCTAGCTTGGTATGCAATATGCCCCTGCCTGGAATGATATTGACTCTGTTTCTTTCTGTTTGAATGCAAATGACTTATGTGAATTAAATATTATTTATGAGAAAATAATATGTAAAATTGAAATATGTTGTTTTTTTAATGGTTTTGAATATCACTTCATCCAATATTTTTGACATAGATCCATCTTGATCTATTGATTAATGAAAGTGAACGAAACTACTCAACTCCAAATATTTAATAAAGGTGAATAATGAATTATTCTTTAATGTTAATTGATAATTCTAATTAGTGATGGATGCAAATGACTTATGTGAACTAATTTTTTTAATGAGAAGATAGTATCTTCTATGAGAAGAAGGTACTATCTTCTCATAAAGAATAATTAATTCACATCAAGTCATCCATCACTAATTAGAATTGCCCATTAACATTAAAGAATAATTAATTTACATTAAATGATTTAGGTTTACATCATCATCAATTAAAATTTTCAATCAATCTTTCACGCTTTCAAATGATACTCAATAAAAATTAAATTGACTCCTACCCCGCAACTTGACTTCATATAAAATTGATAAATAAATAATCTTGATCCCAAATCACAATTAATGAAAGTGAACAAGATTACCCACCTCCAAATATTCAATAAAGGTGAATAATGATTTTACTCTAAGTAATATTATGAACAAAATTTGTTTAATAACCTTGAACATTTACACATGAATACCATGTCTACTACATGAGAAACTTTGTAAAATTGAAATAAGTTGTTTTATAACAATTTTGAATATCACTCCATTCAATATTTTTGGCATAGATCCATCTTGATTATTAATTAATGAAAATGACCAAAATTACCCAAATCTAAATATTCAATAAAGGTGAATAATGATTTTAATCTAAATAATATTATGAAAAAATATTGTTTAATAACCTTGAATATTTACGCATGAATAACATGTCTACTACATGAGAAACTAAAATTACTTGTAAAATTGAAACATGTTGTTTAATAATAGTTTTGAATGTCACTTCATCCAACATTTTTGGCATAGATCCATCTTTAATATATTTGGTCGTTGCTTGTTGATACGCATCACCACCTCGGTAGAAGTACTTCTACTTTAATTCATTATTAAATAATATTTTCATTTTTCTGAAGTTCAATATGGATTGTGATTACTAACTTTATTGATTTTTTTCCTCCATAAGTGAAGCTATAGTCGACTTTCTAGCTCCATTCCAATCTAACTTCTTTTTTCTTGCATAAGTGAAGCTACAATAACTTGTTAGCCCCATTCCAATCTAATTTTTACTCAATGCAATACTATTGAAACCTCTTAAAATTAACTCCTTGAGCTACCTCAAAATATTCAAAATGGTGCAAGGCACAATGTGAGAACTATTTATGTCATTTCTAAAATTCAAGTAAATTCAGATTTAAATCGTTTTTAGTAATTACCAAGACAAGAAAAAATCTACATTTTATTACTTCACATTGCAAATCAATTTTAGTAATTAACAAAATAAAAAAGAAAACATCTACATTTTATTACAATATCACTTCTGATTATTGAATAAAAAATAATGTTAATATAAACGAACATGAGTTCCACCATATCAAACATGAGTATACAAACATGTTCAAACTTCATTAACCCAATATAGAAAGGAAAACTTTATTTTCCAGCGTAAGCCACCATTCACATAAGTGTTTATTCACCAAAATACATGTCGAAATACACATTTAATTAAATATCATGCTTTATACAAATTTTCAAAATATATATATAAACTCTATTTTTTCAATTCGTAGTTACATGTCTACAAAATACAATAGAGAAGAGCATTGGAAAACAAGAATTACAAAAATACTATAAGTAGGCTTAGGGAATATACACTTTAAAGTTTCCCTTACGAACAATCAGAAAGTTTTGAACTCAAAATTTGCTTAACTCGCCCTCAAAATTGACTGTGTGTTTTTAAGTGGAGATGACTCATTCCACAAAATTTGATGTGGGATAGAAAAGCCAAAAATTCTTAGTGGCTAAAAATATAATAGGAAAAGGTCTCACTGCTTCGAACTATCCTTGAACCTTTCATGGATTATTGTCTCGATTTAAACATTATAATTATTACATATTTGTTGAACATCTTTGATCACCTCAACAATCATAGCCTTTAATTCAGCCAACAATCTTTCAATGATTGTAGTAGCGCATTGGTCTTGTGGAACGTCAATATCCACTTGATTTTCAAGTGAAGTCCCTTTATTCCTTTTTTTTTTCTTGCGAGGTGGAAATTTTGAGGTAGAATTTGAGTTTTTTCTTGTCTTATGGAGGACCTTGACTTCTCTTTGTGGGCCCTAGCCCCAGATTCAGTGTGTTTTTCTATGGATTTTTCCCTCGTTTTAGAGATCTTCTTAAATCTCTCTGAACCAACAACTAGGGATAACCGGAGTTTTTTTGTAACATCCCCATTATAATCCTCAGTTTAATTAATGCTTATGTTGATATAATATGTGGCTACGACCAAGCGATGTAATATGTGAATTGTATTTCAATGTTTTAATAATAAAAATGTGATGCCAACTGTTAAGGGGACATGGACAAGAGATGAGGGTTGAATTAATCCACAAGAGGGGGAAGTGTCTAGGAGGATGGCCAAGAGGGTTCAAAGGGGGGATTACCCATGTATATTAATTTAACCTATTTTCCTAAACTAGCCAATTGTATATGAACCTTTTGATTTATGATTGAGTGTTCCAAAATCCAATCATTGAATACATGTAAGAGGGTGGGTGCGAGTGATCACATCCTTCTAATTAAGTGTTTCCAAATCCAATCATTGAATACATGTGAGAGGGTGGGTGTGAGTGGGTGTGAGTGGTCACATCCCAGAGTTATTGGGCACATGGGGGTTGAGTACAAATATCTCTGGGAAGAGTATGAGTCAAGAAAGGCAATCCACAAGAGAGGAAATTCGCATGGGTTGGAACAACAGTTTTTAGTCAGTCAAGTTTTGTGCATGGAAAAAAATGAGCAAGAAAGAGAGCTTGGAGCTGGTTACGCCTGAAGAGTGAACTCATGTGTGAGTTTCTATAAACAATAAGTGTTGTTGTTGGTTTGTTGATAGCTTTCCTAGAAGCAAGTTCGCTTCAATTTCCAGCTAAGAGATTCCTAGTTACTTGTGCCAGAGAGACCTTGATAAGCTAATGGAACATTCATTGGGTTATCCTTGATAAACGGATGGTACATCCCTTGGGTTATCCCTCATAATCGGATGGTACATCCCTTGGGTGATCCCTGATAAACGAATGGTGCATTCATTGGGTTGGGTAGTTCGGGAGGAAGAGAACTGGTGGAAAGATCAGGATAGTTGTAGGATAATATCAATTGGATTATGAGTTTTATGAGTTGTGAGTGGACTGTGAGAGACCACCCTCTTTTGTGGATTACTAGCCTCAGCTTAAGGGTCATTGGCTATTGAAATTTGGAACAATCAACTCATGCATAAACTTAACCAAAGTCTTTAAAAGATCAATTACGGATAAAGTGGTATCAGAGCAGGTTGACAGTTGGTTGTTTGAGTTTGCATGATTACCAGGGAAAATCTAAGTTGTGGTGAAGGAGAGATTGTAGAAGGAGATCCAGAGATTGGATCAATAAAGAGGACATCTCAAAGTGATAATATGACATTGGAAGAAGGATTTTCTCAAAACAAAAGAGAGTTTCAAAGAACTTTCTTTTCCATGTCAGAGATGGTAAAAGTGTTGTATGATGATTACTTGGAACGGAAGAGACCGGTTCAAGTGGAATCTTCAAAGAAAGCCAAAAGTGAAGAAGGAGAGGACCCTCCTAAAAATCCTCCTTCACCTCCTTCATCTCCATCATCTTCTTCTTCTTGAAGTACAAGTTCAAATTCTACTGCAAGAAAACATTCTCATAAACATAAGCATGATATGCCATTACTTAAACTTGATGTAAAATTTGTATTACCTATGCATGATGACAAAGTTAATGCAAAGAAACTTGATAATTGGGTTAGATAGATGGAGGTATATTGTAATGTCTAGAAAATCAAATATGAGGCAACCAAAATTAGATTGGCATCGCTTCATATTGAAAGCACAACTCTCATCTAGTGGAAAAGTAAGATGCAACATGGAACTCAACAAGTTGGTAAGATTTTTCCATCATGGCATGATTTTATTTTCACACTTAGAAAAAAGTTCTATCCTTTGGGGTATAAGGAGAATGATTTAATTGAACGACAAAGTCTTAAGTTAAGAAAAGGATAATCGGTGTAGGAATATACAAATGAACTCCATAAGATGGCTTTGATGTTAGATGTTCCATTAACTACACAAAAAACTCTTATGAAGTATATAGAAGGTTTGCATGTTTATATTCATAATATTGTGTTTATGTTTGGACCTACTAATCTTGATGAGGTTTTTTTCCAATCAACATATATTGAAGTAGGGAAAATTGGAGTTCATGTATCAGGGGAATCATCTTCAAAGAAGCATGGCAAAGGAAAAGGGAATGGAAAGAAATCAAATTCAGTGATAGTGAAGGAAGAGAAGCTCTCTTGCAAGCATTGGCAAAAAGAAGGGCATGATGATGAGCATTGTTGGAAATTGCACCCAGAGAAGAAACCGAAGTGGTTCAAAGAAAGGAAAGGCGGACAGAAAGTTGCAACAACAACAAACTTGGGATCAGATTCATGTGATGAGTCTAAGATTACAGCAGTTGGTTTGACAGGTAAAATTGGTGATGGTTTTGATTCAAGAAGTAAATTGTTTCATATAAGGGTCATAATGAAACATATTAAGATCAATACATTAATAGATAGTGGATCTCAATCTAACTTAATTTAGGAAGAAGTGGTTAGGAAATTGGGATTAAACACTAAGATGCATCACAAACCCTATTCACTTAATTGGATAAGCAAAGATCACAAATTTCCCATAACAAAGCAATGTATCATAAAGTTTTCAATTACATCTAAGTATGTGGATGAAGTAACATGTGATGTGGTGTCGCTAGAAACATGTGGAATGGTATTAGGTATCCCTTATTTATATGATCGCAAAGAAATCTTCTACAGGGAACAAAATCAATATCACTTAACTAAAGAAGGGACATAATATGTTTTACATGCCCACCACATAAAAGAAAATCAATCTCTTCTAACAATGGAACAATTAAAGAAGGCATCTTATGCAAGAAATGAACCTATAATTGTGCCAAGTAAAGCAATTGATCTTAAGCATAAACATGAGATGGTTGTAGAATGGAAGTTCAATCATACTTTGCTTCAATATAAGTTAATTTTGTGCAAGCAAATCAAACACATTAGTTTCGTTTCAGTCATATTTTTGATGTTATCGTTGCTAATTTTTTCTACATGGATGGTAGTGGATCTAGTAAGATGTGAACGAGTTCAAATGGATAAAAATATTCTTTCAATTGTCCTGGTTATTATGCAATTGATTATGATGTGACAGATGCACAAGACAGAGTTTAAAGACAAAGGACAAGTGGGAAGGCATATCCCGCACTTGATGACTGGTTAATACACTTTTGGAGGATCAAACAGTCTTAGTGGGGAGGAATGATCCAAAATGGATCTAGGAAGGACAAAATTTCAATGTTCTCGGAATCAAACAAAACCAGTGCCATTGCATAGGGCTCGTCATGTCAATTCCGACCATATATTTTTTTTCCGAAAATGGACACCATATGCGAAAGTTATTGCGTTCTGAACATTTTTCCAAACATATTGCAAAAAAGTCAAAGTCAACATGTCAAAGTCAATTGATGACGTCAGTAGTGATGTGGCAGATGAAATTAGGATGAAATTAGAAATGACATGGAATATGACGTCAGCATTGATGTGGCAGGTGACGTCAGCATGACGTCATGATGACATCATCATGCTGACATGGCAACACCAGGAGCTGACACTTGGCAAGCGTTTTTGGCATTTTTAGGTGTTGATGTGGACTATATGGATTGACACATGGAAGTCTGTACGATGAGTGGCATTATGTACATATGACATGTGGCAGAGTCATACGATGATGTGACAACCCATACAAATGACACGTGGAAAGCTTGTATGATGATGTGGCGATCGTATGGATGACATGTGGCAGTTGACTGTGCAGGGTGGTGTGATCGTACATATGACACATGGTATCTAACTATGTAGGTTGATGTGTCTCAGGTCAATGGTGAGGTGTCACGTGGCCCAATAAGTAGGCACCATGTTGCACCTTCTGGAAGGTCAAAAATTTAGCGGTTCCACCAAATCTGGTGGAGATCCTCCAAATCTGGCGAAATCTCGCTAAATATGGCTAACTGTCGCTAAGTTGGATAGCTGTTGCTAAATTTGGTGGAGTATGGATTATTTATCCGAGCACAAAAATTGAGACAAAGGAGTTTTTTGGCATGTAAATCGAGACTCTACAGATCTGGCAGGGTGCAGCATTGGGATTCATGTTGAGGGGAGGTCTCGAGGGATTGTTCAAAAACAAGTCATCTTTATACTCAAAAGTTGTAGAATTTTGAGGGGAGTCTAAATATGGATTATTTTTTTGCATCTGAGTAGCCAAATAGAAAAGTGCTTCCAGATCCCAAGGCGTCGAGCCAAGCATAGCTGATTTCATACTCAAAAGTCTCAGAATTTCCTGTTCCATCCATTGGTGATGTAATTTTTTGTCCAGAAGTTGCAGATCTAAAAGGTGGTTTCAGGATCTGTTATGCAAGCCTTTATTTTGTATTCTTAAAGCATTGAAGATTAATAAGAAGCCTTCCCCACTTAGACAAATGTCTAGAGACGTAGGCAAACTTGTGTTGAACTCTGTTATCAATCTTGGTGTTATGGTTTTGTTGTTTTTACTTCTTATATGGATGCAACTTGTTTCATTAAGCTTCTTCTCTTAATTCCTAAATGGTGAATAAACTCATGCATAAACTTAACCAATGTCTTTAAAAGATCATTTTCGGATCAGAAAATAAAAGAAACATTACAACAAAGTAATTTTCAACAGAAGTTGAATTCCTATGAGCTGAAGGAAGATGGAATTCTCATGTTCAAGGGAAAAGTATAGGTGTCGAATTTTGATGAGCTGGAAAATGAAGTTCTGGAGGAAATGCACAATGTGCCATATGTTGGGCACCCAGGATATCAGAAGACAATTGTAGATGTGAGAAGCCAATACTTTTGACCGAGAATGAAGAAATAAGTGGCTAGTTACATAGCGAGATGTCTAGAATGTTAAAAAGTGAAGATAAAGCATAGACATACAACATATTTTTTACAACCATTTCCTATTCTAGAATGGAAATGGGAAGTTTTCATGGTTTATTTTATTACTAAGATTCCTAGAACAGGGAAGCAACATGATTCCATCATAGTGGTGGTGGATAAATGGACTAAAGCAACACATTTTATTCCAGTAAATAATACACACAAGGCAACAAATATTGCATATATCTAAATGAAAGAAGTTTTTAGGCTACATGGAGTACCTAAGGCAATAGTTTTAAATAGATATCCAAAGTTGACTTCGAATTTTTGGAAAGGTTTGTTCAAAGGCTTTAGAACAAGTCCAAATCTTACCACAGTGTATCATCCAGAGTCAGATGGGAACATAGAAAGGACTAACATGATAATTGAGGACATGCTTAGAATGTATGTGATGGATCTGTTAATATTATGGTAGCTTCGGGAGGTATGAACCTCTATTGTGACCTATGATGAGATTAGAATATTTCAGAAGGAAACAAAGAAGTAAAGGAAACTCTAGACGAGATGTCAGCTGCATAAATATAATTAATATGAATTAATTAGTACCCAGAAGGAGAAGTTGTCCCTAGTAAGTCTGCCAGAACCACTATAAATACAGGGCGCCAGTCTCTCATTTGACACATTCTTAGAATTGCAGAATTCCAGTTGTGCGCACTGCAGTTGGCAGTTTTGTGCGCAAGTTTCTGGGGAAGAGTGTTGAGCCAGTTTCTGGGTGGGACTATCTAATCAACTTTGGTTACTTTTCTTTCCTGGTGCATTATCCTTGCTTGGCTATTGATTTCTACCAATATTCTTCTCTGTCAAGGTCAAGGTGCTTGGAGGGTGGCTTTGGCCTATGGTTGGGTGACACGGGTATTGTCAATGGTAAAATGAGCACAATCTTTCATATTCTAACAAGTTATGGGCCCACACCTCCTTCATTCAGTCTAAACGCTGGAAGGAAGCATAGCCACTAGGATATTGATCTCACTGAGGAACTGCCGCTAGGGTTACTAGCAGGAGCAACTTCCAAAGACACTGCCGCAAGGGTTACTAGCAGAAGCAGTTGTAGAAACCCTAATCTCATATCTAGCACCTTGCGATGGAGCATCTCGCTAAAAAATAAGATATTCAGATGTTCCCTAACTCAACGCACCTCTTGGCTCTCTTAGAAGATAGAAACGATGAAGTTGAATTTTTGGATCAAGGCATGACCAATTACCAGTCAACCGAAGACATGAGTAAAATGATCAGTCTTTTACACTACTCATCACTTACCAGAATGATTGAATATGACATGTGGATAATCGATAGTGGAAATTCTAGGCACATGACAGGAGATCAAGCCAGAATCTCAAATCTAAATGAGAAGAAGACCTCGTACAAGGTAGAGCTTCGAGACAAAACTATTTACCCCATGGAAGGATTTGGACAAGCCTCCATCAAAATGAAAATAGGTAACTATGTTCACTTAAGCAATGTTTTATATGTACCTAGTTTAGAAAAGAATCTTGTATGGATATCTTGCCTAGAAGACAAAGGAAACATAATAGCTTTCGTGGATGGAAAAGTGTTATCATGGCATAAAGAATCCAGCATAGAGAATGCTAGGGTTATTGGAAGTCATGAAGGAAATCTGTATAGACTACTAGAACAAAATGAAGAAGCTCTTGTACATAACAAAGTCAACCCCAATGAGCTTTGACATAGAAGGTACGCTCACATTAACTATCAAGCTTTACCCTTTCTCAAAAGGATGGTTGAAGGAATACCAGAGTTGCAATCTACACATGAAGGAATCTACAAAGGATGTGCTCTTGGGAAGAATATCAAGAAACTATTCCCAAGAAACAACAATATATCTAAGGAGATTCTAGATCTGATACACTCAGATGTTTGCGGTTCGATGCCAGTAAAATCTCTAGGAGTATCTTCTTACTACGTAGTCTTCATAGATGACTATTCAAGAAATACTTGGTTATATCTACTCAAGACAAAAGGCGAAGTATTCAGTAAGTTTCAAGAGTTCAAAGCAGAAATATAAAATCTCACGAATAAGAAGATCAAGACGTTAAGAACCGATAATGGTGGAGAATACACATCAAAGGAATTCGTTTCATTCTGCAAATTGGTAGGGATTAGGAGGGAGCTGATTATTCCTCATAATCCTCAACAAAATGATGTAGCAGAAAGAAAGAACAGATCCATTGAAGAAACCGTAAAAGCCTTACTAAATGATCAAGGTCTATCCATGTTCTTATGGGGAGAAGCAACAATCACAACAATATATGTGCAGAACAGAAGTCCTCATCGTATATTGAAGGACATGACACCATAAGAAGCCTTCTCAGGTAAGATACCTAATGTGGAAAACCTAGGAATATTTGGATGTCATGTTTACTCTCACATTCCGAAGGACAAGAGGAATAAACTAGAACCTTTAGGAAAGAAAGGGATATTCATGGGATACAATGATTCATCCAAATCTTATAGAATATATATTCCAGAACAACACAAGATCGAAGTCAGCAGAGACGTAACAATCAATGAGAAGATGGCCTTCAAGAAATCCATAGAAGAAAATATAGAAGAAGAAGAGATTGAAGAACTTAATGATGAAAGCACAAAATCGTAAATGACGAAAAGGAACTACCTGATCATCCTATGGAGCCATGTGAAAAAATTGATTCAAATATCGTACCTAAGACCAAGAAAAGACCAGCTTGGCTTGAAGCTACCTTACAATATGTAGAAAGACACAAGGTTCCAGAAGGAACATTCAGAAAGAGTAAAAGACCTAAAAGATTCTCAAGTTATGCAACATACATGACAAAGCTTCTAGATGAAGAACCTACCACATTTGAAGAAGCAGTTCAAAAGGAACAATGGAAAGAAGCTATGACATAAGAGCATCAATCCATTATGAAAATGAGGTATGGGAAATCATACCAAAACCTAAAGAAAAATCGGTGGTAACCTCAAAATGGGTGTACAATATCAAACATGCAGCAGACGAAAGTGTGGATAAATACAAGGCAATATTCGTAGCTAGAGGGTTCTCCCAGAAGGAGGGAGAAGATTATGATGAAACCTTTTCTCTGGTGGCTAGATATACTTCCATCAGAGCTATCATATCTCTTGCCGCTTCCATGGGATGGAACTTACATTAGATGGATGTAAAGACAACTTTCCTCAATGGAGCTATTGAAGAATAAATATATATTGAACAACCTCAAGGGTTTGAGGTACATTCCAGAGACACTCACGTTTGCAGATTGAAGAAAGCTCTATATGGACTCAAACAAGCTCCAAGGGCTTGGTATGCCAGAATGGACAACTATCTAACGAGACTTGGTTTCTCCAAGAGTGATGCAGATCCAAACCTTTATTACAAAGTCATGGACAATCCACCTGTGATTCTACTATTATATGTTGACGATCTATTCATAACAGGTGAAGAGTCTCTTATTATCCAGTGCAAGAAGGAATTAGCTTCTGAATTTGATATGAAATATATAGGTCTCATGCATTATTACTTGGGACTAGAAGTATGGCAGAAGCTTGGTGAAGTATTCCTTGGACAAGGAAAGTACACAATAAAGATCCTTAAAAAATTTGGAATGATGGATTGTAAGTCCATGGACACTCCTATGAATGCAGATATAAGAAAAGTGAAAGTTCCAGATTCTGATCTAGTAGATCCATCTCTATATCGACAAAGTCATTGATGTATTTGGTAAATACTCGACCAGACATCTGCTTTGCCTTGAATACACTAAGCCAGTTCCAGATGGAACCAAGACATGAGCATTAGATAGCTGCAAAGCATGTATTAAGATATATTTGTGGAACAATAAACTATGGTTTGAAATATACCACATCCAGTGATATACAACTTCATGGATTCACAGACTCAGATTGGGCAGGAAGTGCAGAAGACAGAAAGAGCACTTCAAGTATGTGTTTCAGCTTGGGCTCCGCTATGATATCTTGGGGTAGCAGGAAACATAAGTTTGTCACACTCAGAAAAGCAAAAGCAGAGTGTTTCGCAGCATGTGAAGCATGCGCTGAAGCAATATGGTTAAGGAAGTTAATCTATGATTTATTTGATCAGATTCCAGAATCGACCATAATACATTGTGATAATCATAGTTGTATAAGATTATTAGAACATCCCGTATTTCATGAAAGGTCGAAACAGATTGAGATCAAATACTACTTTATTCGAGATAAAGTCCAGGAAGGAGAGGTAAAGCTCGAGTATATCCCCACTGACGAGCAGACAACAAAAATTCTAACAAAACCTCTATCCAGAATAAAGTTTGCATATTTTCGAGAGAAGATGGGGATCATGGAAATAACTCCCTTAGCTGAAAGGGAAGACTCTCCAGGTTAGGAGGGAGCACTAAAATATTATTGAAAAATATTGTTGAAAAATATTATTGAAACATTTATCTTTGTGATTGAAAAATAGTCCAGATTGGACAAATTCTTTCCTGTTCGAAAAGTGGATTGAGATTTCTGACGGACAATGATTTCCCATTGTGGTTAACATGGGAAATGGTCCATATTGGTGATGTATAATAGACAATGAATTCCCATTGTGGTTAACTTGGGGAGTGGTCTAGGGAAGTCTCTCTTTTTGAGGGTTACTCAAGAAGACTGGCCCACCTCGCCGGACAACTATTTCTCATTGTGGTTAACATGAGGAATGGTCCATTTTGGAGGTTGATACAAGATAGTCTTTTCCTCTTTTGGTTAATAGAGGAAATGGTTCGGAAAATCATTCCTTAGGGTTTATACATTCTCTCTAGGGTGCACTTTGATTAGTGTAGGAATAATGGCCCAGGGTGGGGAATGGTCCAGGATCAACAATCAGGGACAGACATTCCTTAGGGTTTATACATTCTCTCCAAGGTGCACTTTGATTAGTGTAGGAAGAATGGTCCAAGGTGAGGAATGGTCCATGACTCATAAATAAAAAACAATCATTCTTCCCTGTTTGAGAAGAATAGGGAAGATAGCCCATCATTGATGTTCTATACTGAGGGCATATATTCTTTCAGATCTCATAGATGTGAGTGAAAGATTGGCCCAGATGGTTCAATTTATTTTTAACAATATTTTCTGTGCAGGTTGTCATCAGATGATTGTTATGGAGACTGCCTGTCTCCAGACAGTAGAGATATACTACTGTGGTGGATTTTTTCCACTGTTTGTGACTATGTGTCACAGTTTGAGTAGCTGCGTACTACCATGGATAAACACAAGTGTGTTCTATCAATTGATATTGTACTAGTCGTCATAGGAGATTAACCAGCTGGATAATAATGACGGTGCTCGTGACACTACCAGTTGAATGGTCTGTTTGTGATCAATACCATACCTCCCTAGCTAGGAGGGAGTGTTAATATTATGGTAGCTTAGGGAGGTATGAACCTCTATTGTGACCTATGACGAGATTAGAATATTCTGGAAGGAAGCAAAGAAGTAAAGGAAACCCTAGACAAGATGTCGACTGCAAAAATATAATTAATATGAATTAATTAGTACCCAGAAGGAGAAGTCAGCCCCAGTAAGTCTGCCAGAACCACTATAAATACAGGGCGCCAGTCTCTCATTTGACACATTATCAGAATTGCAGAAAGTCAGTTGCGTGCACTGCAGTTGGCATTTTTGTGCGCAAGTTTTTGGGGAAGAGTGTTGCGCCAGTTTCTGGGTGGGACTATCTGATCAACTTTGGTTACTTTTCTTGCCTGGTGCATTAGCCTTGCTTGTCTATTGATTGCTACCAGTATTCTTCTCTGTCAAGGTCAAGGTGCTTGGAGGGTGGCTTCGGCCTATGGTTGGGTGACATGGGTATTGTCAATGGTAAAACGAGCACAATCTTTCATATTCTAACAGGATCATCCATCAAAGTGGGAAGATTATATTCATTTAGTTTAATTTGCCTACAATAATCGGTATCAGGCCTCATTGAAGATAAGTATGTTTGAAGCATTGTATGGTAGAAAGTGTAACACCCTGGTGAGTTGGGATAATCCAACAGACAGAGCAATTGGTGGGCCATATTTGTTAAAAGAAATGGAAGAGAAAATGACAAGGATAAAGCAGAATTTAAAGGTTGCCTAGGATAGGAAAAAAAGTTATGCAGACAAGAACAAAGTTTTCAGATATTTTAAAGTGGGAGAACGTTTGTTTTTTAAAGTGAATACAAATAGAATTTTGCTAAGATTAGGAAGTTTCCCGAAGTTGGCAGCAAGATATTATGGACCTTTTGAAATATTAGAAAAGATAGGGCCAGTTTCATACATGTTAGCATTGTCTACATCGATGAGAGTGCATAATATTTTTCATGTATCATTATTAAATAAGTATGTACCTGATCCTAACCACATAATTGATTGGAATATGATCCAAGTGGAACACGAAGGGTATTTCCGGGTGGAACCAATACGTATCCTGGACCAGAAATTAAAAGTGCTCAGGAACAAAGCCATAGGGATGGTAAAGGTTCAATGGAACTGCTACGGTCCTAAAGATTCTACATGGGAGCTTGAAGAAAACATGCATGTAGAGTACTCGCAATTTTTTGACAATTTTGAAGAAGGCATAATGCAAGTTGTATTTCAATGTTTTAATAATAAAAATGTGATGCCAGTTGTTAAGGGGACATTGAAAAAATATGGGGGTTGAATTAATCCACAATAGGGGGAAGTGTTTAGGAGGATGGCCAAGAGGGGTCAAAGGAGGGATTACCCATGTATATTAATTTAACCCATTTTCCTAAAATTTCCAATTGTATATGAACCTTTTGATTTCTGATTGAGTGTTTCCAAAACCAATCATTGAATACATGTAAGGGGGTGGGTGTAAGTGATCACATCCTTTTGATTGAGTGTTTCCAAATCTAATCATTGAATACATGTAAGAGGGTGTGTGTGTGTGGTCACATCCTAGATTTATTGGGCACATGGGGGTTGAGTACAATCAGCTTTGTGAAGAGTGTGAGTCATGAAAGGCAAGCCACAAGAGAGGAAATTTTCATGGGTTGGAACAACAGTTCTTAGTCGGGTAAGTTTTGTGCATGGAAAAAAAAAAGAGCAAGAAAGAGAGCTTGGAGCTAGTGCAGCCATGGAGGGAGAATTATAGAGAGTATCTAGAGCATAAATGGAGAAAATTGGAGCTGGAAAACTGAAGAGTCGGGTTCTAAGTCCTAAATACTAAACTCCTGTGTGAGTTTCACTAAACAACAAGTGTTGTTTTTGGTTTGTTGATAGTTTTCCTAACAACAATTTCCCTTGAGTTCTCAGCTGAGATATTATTAGTTACATGTGTCAGAGAGCCCTTGATAAATGAATGGCACATTCCTTGGGTTATCCATGATAAATGGATGGTAAATCCATTAGGTTACCCCTGATAAGAAGATGGTACATCCCTTGGGTGATCCATGATAAATGAATGGTGAATTCGTTGGGTTGGGCGGGTTAGGAGGAAGAGAGTTGGTGGAAATATTGGGATAGTTGTAGGAGAATATCAGTTGGATTATGAGTTTTATGAGCTGCGAGTGAAATGTGAGAGACCACCCTCTTTTGTGTATTACTAGCCTCATCTCGAGGGTAACTGGTTGTTGAGATTTGGAACAGTTAGTCTATGGTTGGGTTGAACATTCATCCCAAGCAGTTGGTTGTACGATTATTTTTTAAAGATAAGTGTTTTATCTTGTACTGAGTTATTTACATGTGTTATTTTCATGCATGAACTCTCCGCAAATGAGAATGACTTATATTATGTTGTAATGAGTGGTTTAGCCACATTTCATGTTGATTATTCGCATGCTTTAGATGCATATTTTTTATGTCTATAGACAATAGATAAATTTGTTTTAAATTTGTATTTGTAAGCTACAGGAAATCGACTAACACTAAAAGAATTGATTTAGTTAGCAAAATTTTCATTTTTATGTGTATTACGCACGTAATGTTGCTTAGTTGGAAGCTAGGTACGTTACATTTTAGTATCATAGTTGATAATGAGAGAGTTTTGTGTGGCGTGGCCTAGCCTAGGTGGCTGGGTACGTTACATTTTGGATTGGGCATGCAACTAGGGTTGACTGGGGATTATGTGGTGATTGGGGCTTATGTGGTTGGGAAAATAATTGGGGCTTTTCTAATGGAAAACAAGAGCTTCTCTCTTGGGTTTGTTTTTCATGTTTGGATTGTTCCTCCTTTGAATCATATGAGGCCTCTACATCATCTTTAAATGAGGAGGAAAAGGAGGAGGAATAAAATGCATCTACATCATCATCAAAGGAAGAGGAAGATAATTTTGTTTGTAGGGAGGAAGATACGAATAAAGACACCACAAGCATTATATAAATAGCAACAAAAACAAGAGAAAAAGGAGGAGGAAGAAAATTCACCTACATCATCATCAGGAGAGGTGGAAGACAATAGTGGATCTCAATCTAACTTAATTTCAGAAGAAGTGGTTAGGAAATTGGGATTAAACACTAAGATGCATCACAAACCCTATTCACTTAATTGGATAAGCAAAGATCACAAATTTCCCATAACAAAGAAATGTATCATAAAGTTTGCAATTACATCTAAGTATGTGGATTAAGTAACATGTGATGTGGTGCCACTAGAAACGTGTGGAATGGTATTAGGTAGCCTTTATTTATATGATCGCAAAGAAATATTCTACATGGAAAATAATCAATATCACTTAACTAAAGAAGGGATAGAATATGTTGTACATGCTCATCACATAAAAGCAAATCAATCTCTTCTAACAATGGAACAATTAAAGAGGGCAACTTATGCAAGCAATACACCTATAATTGTGCCAAGTAAAGCAGTTGATCTTAAGCATGAACATGAGATGGTTGTAGAATGGAAGTTCAATCATACTTTGCTTCAAGATAAGTTAATGTCATGTAAGCAAATCAAACATATTAGTTTCGTTTCAGTCATATTTATGATGTTATCATTGCTAATGTTTTCTACATGGATGGTAATGGATTCAGTAAGATGTGAATGAGTTCAAATGGATAATAATATGCTTTCAGTTGTCATGGTTATTGTGCAATTGATTATGATGTGATAGATGCACATGACATATTTTAAAGACAAAGGACAAGTGGGGAGGCATATCCCGCACTTGATGACTGGTTAATACCCTTTTGGAGGACTAAAAGGTCTTAGTGGGGAGGAATGATCCAAAATGGATCGAGGAAGGACAAAATTTCAAAGTTCTCGGAATTGAACAAAACTAGTGTCATTGCGTGGGGCTCATCATGTCGATTTCGGCCATACATTCTTTTCCAAAAATGGACACCGTATGCGAAAGTTATCGCGTTCTTAACTTTTTTCCAAATAGGCAAAAAAGTCAAAGTATGTCAAAGTTAATTGATGACGTCAACAGTATGGCTAAAGACATCGCCAGTGATGTGGAAGATGCCATTAGTAGTGACATGGAAGATGATGTCAATAGTGATGTGGTAGTGACGTGGTAGGTGACGTCAGCATGATGTCATGATGACATCAACATGTTGACATGGCAACACCAGGAGCTGACACGTGGCAAGCGTTTTTGGAATTTTTGGGTGTTGATGTGGAAATGGCATGGACCGTATGGACTGACATGTGGATGTTTGTACGATGACATTGAATCCTTACAGATTACACGTGGTAGGGTCATACGATGATGTGGTAGCCCATATGGATGACATGTGGCAGGGTCATACAATGATGTGGCAGCCGTACGAATGACATCTGGCAGTTGACTGTGCAGGGTGGCGTGGTCATATAGATGAAACATGGAAGTTGATTGTGCAGGTTGACATGGATTAGGTCAATGGCGAGGTGACACATGGCTCAATGAGGAGGCACCACGTGGCACCTTCTGGAAGGTCAAAAAATTGGCAGTTCCACCAAATCTGGTGGTGATCCTCCAAATATGGAGAAATATCGCTAAATCTGGCTAACTGTAGCTAAGTTGGCTAATTGTTGCTAAATTTGGTGGAGTCTGGCTTATTTATTCGAGCACGAAAAATTGAGAAGAAGGAGTTTTTTTGGCACGTAATTCGAGACTGTACGGATCTAGCAGGGTGCAGCATTGGGATTCATGCTGAGGGGAGGTCCCGAGGGACTGTTCAGAAGCAAGTCATATTTATACTCAAAAGTTGTATAATTTCGAGGGGAGTCTGAATATGGCTTCTGTTTTTTCATCCGAGTAGTCGAACAAAAAAGTGCTTCCAGATCCCAAGGTGTCGAGCCAAGCATAGCCGACTTCATACTCAAAAGTCTCAGAATTTCCTATTCTAGCCATTGGTGATGTATGTTTTTGTCCAGAAGTTGCAAATCTAAGAAGATGGTTTCAAAATATTTTATGTAATCCTTTCTTTTTTATTCTTAAAGCATTGAAGATTAATAAGAATCCTTCCCCACTTAGACAAAGGCTCGGAGACATAAGCAAACTTGTGTTGAACTCCGTTATCAATCTTGGTGTTATGGTTTTGTTGTTTTTACTTCTTATATGGCTGCAACTTCTTTCATTAATATTCTTTTATTAATTCCTAAATGGTGAATCAACTTATGCATAAATTTAACCAAAGTCTTTAAAATATCATTTTCGGATCAGAAAATAAAAGAAACATTACAACAAGGTAATTTTCAACAGAAGTTAAATTCATATGAGCTGAAGGAAGATGGAATTCTCATGTTCAAGGGAAAAGTATAGGTTCCAAATTTCGATGAACTGGAAAATGCAGTTCTAAAGGAAATGCACAATGTGTCATATGTTGGGCACCTAGGATATCATAATACAATTTTAGCTGTGAGAAGTCAATACTTTTGATCGAGAATGAAGAAAGAAGTGGCTAGTTACATAGTGAGATGTCTAGAATGTCAAAAAGTGAAGATAGAGGGCAGACATAAAACAGGTTTTCTACAGCCATTGCCCATTCCAGAATGGAAATGGGAAGTTTTCACGGTTGATTTTATTACTAATCTTCCCAGAACAATGAAGCAACATGATTCCATCATAGTGGTGGTGGATAAATTGACTAAAGCAACACATTTTATTCCAGTAAAGACTACACACAAGGAAACGAATATTGTAGATATCTACATGAATGAAGTTGTTAGGCTACATGGAGTACCTAAGGCAATGGTTTTAAATATAGATCCAAAGTTCACTTCAATTTTTTGGAAAGGTTTGTTAAAAGGCTTTAGAACAAGTCTAAATCTTAGTAGAGTGTATCATCCAGAGTCAGATGGGGAAACAAAAAGGACTAATGGGATAATTAAGGACATCCTTAGAATGTATGTGATGGATCATCCATCAAAGTGGGAAGATTATATTCATTTAGTTGAATTTTCCTACAATAATGGGTATCAGACCTCATTGAAGATAAGTATGTTTGAAGCATTGTATGGAAGAAAGTGTAACACCATGGTGAGTTGGGATAATCTAGCAGACAAAGCAGTTTTTGGGCCATATTTGTTAAAAGAAATGGAAGAATAAATGACAAGGATAAAGCAGAATTTAAAGGCTTCCAAGGATAGGCAAAAAAGTTATGTAGACAAGAACATAGTTTTCAGATATTTTAAAGTGGGAGAACATGTCTTTTTGAAAGTGAAGACAAAGAGAATTTTGCTAAGATTAGGAAGTTTCCCGAAGTTGGCAATAAGATATTATGGACCTTTTGAAATATTAGAAAAGATAAGGCTAATTTCATACATGCTAGCATTGTCTGCATCCATGAGAGTGCATAATGTTTTTCACATATCATTATTAAAGAAGTATGTACCTGATCCTAACCACATAATTGATTGGAATATGATCCAAGTGGAGCACGAAGGGTATTTCCCGGTGGAACCAGTGCGCATCATGGACCGAAAATTCAAAGTGCTCAGGAACAAATCCATAGGGATGGTAAAGGTTCAATGGACCTGCTACGGTCCTAAATATGCTACATGGGAGAATGAAGAAAACATGCGTGCAGAGTACCCACAATTTTTTGACAATTTTGAAGAAGGAAGAATGCAAGGCTCCATTTTGGAAAGATAGAGTTTTAGAACCACATCTCAAACTCCTAGCCACCTGCGTTGGGGAACCTAATAAATGAATGGCTCATTCCTTGGGTTATCCTTGATAAACAAATGGTATATCCCTTGGGTAAACTCTGATAAACAAATGGTGTATTCATTGGGTCAACGAGTTGAGAGGAAAGGGTGATTAATGGTTGGAACTGTTGTTGGAGTTGTTAAATTGCATAATTTTTATTTATGTGTGTTGTGATGTAAATTTTCATATATATATATATATATATATATATCAACATAGAGTGCATTGAGGAGGCCGCACAATTGTAGGGGAGGGGGGATCTAACATCCCCATTATAATCCCTAGTTTAATTAATGCTTATGTGGATATAATATGTGGCTATGGCCAAACGATGTAATATGTGAATTGTATTTCAATGTTTTAATAATAAAAATGTGATGCCAGTTGTTAAGGGGACATGGAAAAAAGATGGGGGTTGAATTAATCCACAAGAGGGGGAAGTGTCTAGGAGGATGGGAAAGAGGGGTCAAAGCATGGATAACCAATGTATATTAATTTAACCCATTTTCCTAAAATTTCCAATTGTATATGAACCTTTCAATTTTTTATTGAGTGTTTCCAAAACCAATCATTGAATACATGTAAGAGGGTGGGTGTGTGTGGTCACATCTTAGAGTTATTGGGCACATGGGGGTTGAGTGAAATCAACTTGGGGAAGACTGTGAGTCAGTAAAGGCAAGCCACAAGAGAGGAAATTTGATGGGTTGGAACAACAGGTTTTAGTCGGGAAAATTTTGTGCATGGAAAAAAAAAGAGCAAGAAAGAGAGCTTGGAGCTAGTGCAACCATGGAGGGATAATTCCAGAGCGTAAATGGAGAAAATTGGAGCTAGAAAACTAAAGAGACGGGTTCTAAGTACTAAAGAGTGAACTCATGTGTGAGTTGCACTAAACAACAAGTGTTTTTGTTGGTTTGTTGATAGTTTTCCTAGCAACAAGTTCCCTTGAGTTCCCAACTGAGAGATTCATAGTTACATGTGACATATAGACCTTGATAATCGAATGGCACATTCCTTGGGTTATCCCTGATAAATGGAAGGTAAATCCCTTAGTTTACCCCTAATAAGAAGATGGTACATCCCTTGGGTGATCCTTGATAAATGAATGGTGTGTTTGTTGGGTTGGGAGGGTCAAGAGGAAGAGAGTTGGTGGAAAGATCATGATAGTTGTAGGAGAATATCAGTTGTATTATGAATTTTATGAGTTGTGAGTGAACTGTGAGAGACCGCCCTATTTTGTGTATTACTAGCCTCAGCTTGGGGGTAATTGGTTGTTGAGATTTGGAATAGATAGTCTATGGTTGGGTGGAACGTTCATCCCAAGAAATTGGTTGTACGATTCTTGTTTAAAGATAAGTGTTTTATCTTTTACTGGCTTATTTACATGTGTTATTTTCGTGCATGAACTCTGTGTAAATGAGACTAAATTATATGTTGTTGTAATGAGTGGTTTAGCCGCATTTCATGTTGATTATTGGCATGCTTTAGATGCATATTTTTCATGGCTATAGACAGTAGCTAAATATGTTTTAAATTTGTATTTGTAAGCTATAGGTAATCGACTAACACTAAAAGAATTGCTTTAGTTAGCAAAAGTTTTGTTTTTATGTGTATTATGCACGTGATGTTTCTTAGTTGGAGGCTAGGTACGTTACATTTTAATATCATAGTTTATAATGAGAGAGTTTTGTGTGGCGTGGTCTAGCCTAGGTGGTTGGGTACGTTACATTTCGGGTTGGGCATGTGACTAGGGTTGACTGGGGATTACGTGGTTGGGAAAATAATTGGGGATTTTCTGATGGAAAACAAGAGATTCTCTATTGGGGTTGTTTGTCATGTTTGGATTGTTCCTCCTTTGAATCATATGAGGCCTCTACATCATCTTTAAATGATGAGGAAAGGGAGGAGGAATAAAATGCATCTACATCATCATCAAAGGAAGAGGAAGATAACCTTGTGTGTAGGGAGGAAGATATGAATAAAGACGCCACAAGCAATGTAGCAATAGTAACAAAAACAAGAGAAAAATGAGGTGGAAGACGACTTGGTGTGCAGGGACGAAGATATGAATAAAGACGCCACGAGCGTTATAGTAGCAGAAACACATACATATCTTGTAAAAGGTAGTGTGTGGATGTTTTTTTGGATTTTTATTTTATAATATCATGAGGGTTACAAGGTGAGCATAGTTCAAACCTTGATTACAAATAATCTCAACACAAAGGATTAGAGCAAAGGATTTCAGCGTAGAACAGGGGAGCAAGTAAAAAGGTTTAAATATATTTTGCAGACAAAGGAAGGAGTAGGGTGGTGCGACACATTAACTCACATCCATCTACTCCCATGCAAACACATGAACAACTTGGCATATCATCCAACGAATGAATGATGGTGGAAGACGAAAGACAAAAGAAAAAAAGAAGGACAGACGCGAGGAAACAAAGGTCAACAAATGGTGGGAGACGAAAATGGTGGAGAGCGTTGAATACGTGACATGTCCAACTATCGAAAAGGTGATGGGAGCTAAGGATGGAAGGGGTCGTCGAAGATCAAACAAGTGAAAATGTTTGATTATTTTCCTCCTTTTCAATTAACTATAAAAAAAATCTTTTGGTTGGCATGAACGATGTCAACATTTCATTGAGGGGTATATTAAGTGTTTGTAGAAATATTTGAACATTATCTTTAAAGTACAATTATCAAGTACATTGTGTTGTTATAGATTATGCTTCTTTATAATATTATGTATTTGAGAATGCTACTCCATATTGTTGTGTATAATAATAGTGTGTATATGAGATTGTTATTCTATATTATTATGTATGTGAGAAAGCATATTGTATCTCATTTTAATATAATGCACAAATATTCATGGAGTTGCGCCAATTTTTCTTAGGCATACAATTGATTATTGTAGGGAAAGTCACTTGCAAAGAATATTTATTATACCTGCCGCAACATGGTATATACCGATCAATACGCATATTAATCAAGTCGCTGACCAAAAAATTATAAAGTTTTCCTATGGCCTCACATTGCAAATGGAATTATTATTATTATTATTTTTTAAACAGTTTTCGATCATTTTATTGGTTATTAGAATGAACCTATTATTGTGAAATAGACTGTGTTTCATAAATGCAAGGGTTATGGCGGCACCATTTGAAGGACTATTTAATATTATTAAATTTATTCGTGAGGTTATGTACGACGATGACCTCCTATTTAATAACAGTGGCTTCTGAAATAATTTAATGAGTACCATGTGGTGGCATCCTCTAAATGGGTAGTGGCTTCCAAAATAATTCAATTCTTACTGTGCAAATAAAGTGTGAGGTTTTCATCCTCCGTTCCAAACTACATCATGTTTTTTCCTTTATTAATACTTTGTATGCTCCTAAATATAGATTCGGTGAATAATATATTTTCCGTGCAAATAAAGTGTGCGGCTTTCATCCTCCATTCCAGACTACATCACGTTTTTGCCTTTATTAATACTTTGGATGCTCATAAATATAGATTCAGTGAATAATATATTTTCCATTAAGCTTTAATTATTCGGCCAAAACTTACGATCTTGTTGGCATCCAATTCACCTTTTTTTATGATCCTATAAGCTGCCTACACCTATGTTTTACAAACATCATTTTTTCGTCGCAATTTTCAATAAACGACATTTTCGTTTATTGCGACATTTGAACATTTGTCTTCGTTAAGTTTTCACGACTGTAAGCGTGAAAACTTCTCCTTTCGAAGTCATATTTTGATCATTATCTGATATGAAAATATCTCTTTTGTCATCATGCCTATTGTGCTCATCTTTTATTGATCATTATACAACTGGCAAAATCCTTTAATCGATACTCATACTTCGATTGATTGTAACTTGGTGTTATTGAGTTTGTAAGGCATTTGGATTTGCACTTTATATGACTTGCCTGATCATTGATTCTATGAAAATGCATAGGGGTTATGATTAAATTTTTATATATGATATAATGCTTGTGTTAATCTTTTCATAACTTTTGGCTTGTCGACTATATGAATATCGTTTGACACGTTGATTAAACTATTGATATCGGTTGATACAATGGCACATAGTTGAGTTTGGTATGGATTTCAATTTGACTGTTGGGTGGATTAATAAAACCTTGGTATAACGTTGATCGTGCATGCACTTAACATTGTTCATTAGTCGGCCAAGTGATATGACTGTTCACTATGCTATAATGGTTGAATTACTATGTAAATCGACGGTTGTACTTTGACCCTAATTGTTTTGCATGGAAATGAATAACTCTACCACCTTCGCATGCTTGCATTAATGCATATCCATTTTGCTCGTTTGTTGTTGTTAGCTCGGGTAGCTCTACTCCTGTGTGTGTTGGTGAATCCAAACCCTTCCCTTACCATGTGTCCGGATCCATGGCACCAGTTGTTCGAGTCGATCCCAATGGAAATCAAGCCCTGTTAATGTTTGAAAATGCTCACCGAGATTTGGAAGACAATGGATGGTTTACCTTCGTGAAATGATTTGAGGGTTTTAACCTTTGTTTAGCATGACAGTTTGCCATGACTTTCGATGGCTGTCGAGCCAAGGTGGGCGATATATAGTTAGAGATCGATGAAGATTTTGTCAGCTCAACTATGGGGTTACCTACCTCGAGACAACGTTGGTTTAAGAATTGCAAGGTCGAGGAAGTGCCATGGACATTGTTGTTTCAATCGCGCAAAGTCACCTCTTGTGACAAAGGTATGCCCATATCTATGCTCAAACCATGATGGCACAACTTGTTAATGATACTTAAGCAGTTCATGACCTATGAAGGTCGATACGGACTTGTGTTCCTCTACCACCTGCGTCTACTGATGATTTTTATAGGGTATCCTCTAAACATGCCTTTCTATTTTCATCAGAGCCTATATAAGATGTCGAAAAGATATAAAAGGCAGCAGGCTGACAGCAGCCTGTTCCACCATGGGCTTATTAAGCTCAACATTGTTTATTATTTGAGTTTGCATGGTGATAGTTGGAAGGCTTTCATCACCCGTAATGGTTTTGAAGACACCGACCCTATACAAGTTGATAAACCTGTGGTAACCGAAACCAAGGCCGAACCGCCTGTACCCTTACACCTCCTACTGCCTAAACCCTCGGCCGACCCTGGTGGTGACTTACCCGACACTGTAACTAAGAGTGCAGACGCCATTAAAAATCCTATGAGAAAAACTCCCAAGGCAAACCTGACTGCCAATTCCAAAGGGAAAATGAATGCCCGACTCATTTCGAGAATGGCCAGGAACAAACCAAAACCCTCGGCCGAGTCTAACCCTGTCATTCTGAGCGAGGATTCTGATTCTGATGTTGAGCATTTTCTGGCCAGCGAGTATCCCTACTCGCGAGGTTTGTGTACCGAGCCCCCTTATGATTTTGTGTCAAACCTCCCCCCCTGCCTAAAGGACGAACCTAACTACTTGGGTATTAAGTTGCCTCGTGAAACCCTCAGTCATTTGCCAAAACCCTCGCCTGCTCTGTCTAAATCCACACAGTCACCCTGTGACCAATGCAATTCATGGTTAGAGCGATATTATTTTGATGTTCCTATACTCTAGTCAAATATTCAATCACTGGAAGACCAGATTGCAGTGCTAACCAGTCAAAAATCCAAGCTACAAGCCACAGATAAAAAGCAAACGACAACCGGCTCTATCCTGGTCAAAAACGTGGAATCAGCCACGACCGTTGTAAATTCCAAGATGGCATAATCAAGCAAGCCTCGTCGCTACACATGTATGGTTTTGACCTTGTTTCGTTTTTTAAATAATCTAGGTTGATGCAATGATTTGAATTCAGTTTTAATAGCTCTGTTTACATCTCGAATGGCTCTGTTATAATTGTGTGCATTCTATATATAGCTTTGCTTTGAATAAAAATAAATTTCGATTCGATATGCGATCTCATCATTCCCAGTATAGAAATCGATAGATTTTGATTGGATTTGAGTGGTATGTGTTTAGATTTGATTGATTGGTTTGCCTTATTAAGTTGACAAAATTAATAGTTTGTTTTCGAATGAATTGGCTTGGTATCTACTCTGAACTGTAAGTTGTCATGATTACGATCATGTTGGATTTGATCTCGTTATGGTTCAGATGCTCTGATTGGTAAACTATTTCAAAGAGTTTGTTGGTTACGATATGCTCTATCATGTGATTTTCAAAATCGTGAATATTGCTCTGTTTGGTTTTAATTTGGGAAATAAAGACTCTGTTTTTACAAAAATGATAAGCTCATAATATTCATACCCGAATCGTGGGACAGTTTCGATTCACGATGATTATGTTAAGACTCCTTGCTGTTTGATTCACTTAAATCGAATTCAGTTGATTCAATTACTCTCATGAGTTAGATTCACATCGTGAAGTGCCGCTCTGTCTGTTTTTAACTTGCAAACGAATTGGTCAATATTTGTTGTCTCTATCGAATCGGATAAGAATGCGTTTTAAACAAATAATTTCGATCAAAGGAAATCGATATTGTCTATCCAGTTTACTAAAAACGAATGATCAATATAATTATTGTGAACCCTGTTGCCAAATGAGTGATTTCATCACGATTTCGTTATGCACCAGTGTTGATTTAATTCGTTTACGATATGAATCTTTTTGTTATATCGTTACAGCTATAACGATTGGAAAATGATTTTGTTGGATTGGATCGTATCCCTTGTTTAACAATAACATATGATATGTTTAATTATCGGTTTCAATTGGATATGAAACAATCTTATGACTGTCTGATTATGACTCTATGGACCTGATTTTATGGTAACTAAGGAACAAAGTATTCCTATCTCTGTATTCGGTTGAATCATTTTTTATCTTGTTTAATTTTGAATGATATAACCATTCCAATCTCAATGATTCGTTTTTAAATAGTTATTGGAAGATAATTGGATTTAATTCTTTTAAAAGATTTTGAATAGATTTTGATGCTGATTCTGTATCTTATTTAGACTAGCTACAGAATCAGATGATTCTGTAGCTAGTCTATAGAATTTAATTTTCTATCATTTATTAATAAAAGAGTCTTCTAACTTGTCTATTTTGGATCCTTTTCAGGTGAATTCGAATTGCATGGGATTTGATGGACAGTTTAGAGGATATTTAGATGCTTTAGTTTTATTTTAGTTTCCTAGTTTAGTTGAACTTGGGAATATCTTCCCAGATTATGTAAACAGTTTGATAACTTCCACAGAGAGGTTTTACCCTGTGGAAAAAATTATAAATACTTATTATTTTTGTAATAATGATCATCCTCATTCGTGGGAGAACAAGGATATGGAATTCTAATACAGACTGAGACAGAAGTTGATGTTCTGCTACAACTTTAGCTTTTCATAATATCAATATTTTGTTTCATGTTATGTTTATCAATATGCATTTGGTTAATGACTACTTTAGCTGTCTTAGTCTTTTTCAGATGATACGAATTAATTGATGTTTCATCCATATCTGATTTCTTCTAGTATTTAAAAAAAAACATAGCAATTACTTGATTCAGTTTGTGAATGACAAATTTCTCTTCTTCATCAATTGAATTATTAAGTATAAGATTTTGGATAACAGGTTTACCTAATTGCAGAGATTTATAAACCATATAATTGTTATGATTTTTTATGTCTTGTTTGTCCTGTAAACACACTCAAAGAGCATTGCAGCTATCGTTTACGAGAAGCTTATGGATTATTCGGTGCGAGTTTCCTTCCTTCGATCAACTTAGAAGTCATCATACACAGGACAAATCTGGAGCGTTTCCAGGTCAGTTTGTTGATTATTTATTTAGTATAATTGTTAGTATTTTATGTAGATATATGTGCAGTTAGTATATTAGATTGTTTAATTTCAGTAAGTTTTATTTCTTGTTCATAAAATCATAAAATCATAAAATCAACAAAAATATCTTTCTCTGTCTTAGGGAAGAAAGTAAATGAGTTTTCCAGGTTTTAATGAAATCTGTAAATTGTAGATATTGTACATTTTGTGAATAAGTTATATTGCAGTTAGTAGTTTGTAAATAGTAGATTAGTTAGATTGTTTAATAGTTAGTTTTTAGTTAGATTAGTTTATTAGTTAGTTTAGTTAGTTTTAGTTTAGTTAGTTTTATTTAGTTTTAGTTAGATTAGTTAGTTTAGATTAGTTTTCTTTTTGTTTTATTAGGACCTTAGATCGGCTAATGGAGCCGCTAAACCCATCAGGGTGGTTCATTCCAAATGGCTGGGGTTATTAGACAACCCCGAACCGGTTCCACTCTCTCAGTTGACGGACGATCGATTTCGCCCGTCAACAAATGGCACTAGAAGGAGGGCCTGAACTTAATTAATGGCATGAGGTGGTCGCAAGACTCCTCCACCCCCTAATCACTCACCTGTAGTGACTAGAAGCCGTTCACACGATAATATTCCCTTTCAAACAACAACTACTTCAACCGACGATCCACAGATCACAGTCGAGCTAGCAACCCCTAATCCTACAGGTGGTGACATACAAGAGATTGTTCGCCAATCTCTTATTAAAACACATAGTGCCTTAGCTCGTCTTAGGAAACCAAACCATCCGTGGGGTCAACCTTTGGAATTTTCTGATATCAGAGAACAATTAGGTGACACTAACCTCACTGTGAATCCTACATATCCAAACTCAAATCCTGCTGTAGGAGGATCTAGGATACCTCCTTCACCACCTCCATCATCTCCTTCCTCTTCTGGAGGAGATTCTTCTGACGAAGGCAATTCACCTTCTCATCCTTCTACACCCACTACCCCGATGGAAGATCAGAACAACCCTGCTAGACCCTGGCTTGATCAGGATGCTGTAGCTGTACCTGGTGATCAACATCCTCTACCTAAACACCCGGAGAAATGGCTTCCCAAGTTTGATCCTAATTCAAAACAGATAGCTGAAGATCATATCAAAAAATTTATGTTAGCCATCAGACTCCGCAATGTTGAACATGAAGACGTTGTCTGTAGGTTGTTCCCGTATACTTTCGAGGGTAATGCATCCACATGGTACTTTGCCCAGTAACCCCATATGGAAAAAATGGTAATTCAAATGGTAACAAGGTTGTGCAAAGCAAAGTTTCGCAGAAGACTTCCACTAAAAATAATCCTGATAATCAAGATAAAGGAAGCCTTCCTGTAGTCCCTGTAAATAATGTAAATAATGTAGATAAAGTAGCTTTAGGCACTGCGAGTAAAAAGCCACAAGCTACTACTCTTAGCACTCGCAAAAATGTACCTCCTTTTCTTTTAACTTTCGAGATTTTCAACAGAAATGTGCATAATTGTATGGTGGACACGGGAGCATCATCCAATGTGATGCCTTGGTCTGTCTGCCAAAAGATTAACGCTGAAGTGGAACCATCTAATTTAAAAATAATACAACTTGATCAGACCAATGTTAAAGTTATAGGCGAACTAAAAAATGTATTAATTAGATTATCGTCTACCCAAAGGTTCGTCAGGTTATTGATATAATCGTTGTGGATATTCCAGAAGTGTATGGTTTGTTTTTGAGCAGGGACTGGTCGGAGAAGCTACACGGTTACTTCACAACATACTGGTCTCACCTATGGCTTATAGAGAATGGTAAGCCTAACAAGATCAGGGTGAATCATGAGCATTACCTTAAGTTCATGGTCACAGATTTGAACGATCCTAACGAACCATATACACCTTCTGCTGATTCACCTGAAGTCCAAGGGATGGACACTTTCTTCGACAATTTCATAGCCGAGGCTTCACCTATCATCAATCCAGAACAACAGTCCAAGATCATAGCATATATGCAACCAACAGCTTCTATGCAACATTCCCATGTGCCCGATGGAAACCAAATTTGGTCTCTATATTTCGGCGGGTCGAAGTCCAAAGAAGGAGCTGGTGCAGGCTGCATCATTATCGATCCGATAGGTAACAAGACATTAATGGCTTGTAGACTAGAGTTTGAATGTACTAACAATACTGCAGAATATGAGGCTTTACTACAAGGTCTCAGAAAATCTCTGGATATGAACATTCAAAACCTGGTTGTATTTGGCGACTCTGAAATAGAGGTTAGATAGGTAAAAGATTCTATACACTGTCTTTCCCCGTATCTCAAAAGTTACCAGTCTGAGGTATGGAGTCTTATGAATAAATTTTCTGCTTTCAATATAAATTCCATTCCTAGACTAAATAATGCTGAAGCAGATCTATTAGCTAATGTAGCCTCTAAACTTCTTCCTGCAGAAGGCTTGTCCCCAGATGCATTCTCCGTCGAGCTATTGTTTCGACCATCTGTTCCTGAAAATATCACAAAATGGAGAGTATTTGATGATGATCAACAGATCATTGAATTTCTGCAAATGGAAGAAACCTTTCAAGGCGCGGTGATAGATGAACGAACGCACAACGACAATTTGCACGATTTTATGTTAATACCTGATCCTAAAACTCCCGAATATCTATCGGATATGGTAAACTCGATTCCAAAATCTGTAGTCAGATTAGAGAAGTTTTATGATTTTGAAGATAAATTTAAAAAGACGGTCAATTGTAAAACCAATAGTTCCTCATTGTCTTATGAAAAAGTGAACTTAGGAACTAGTGAAAATCCTCAATGCATTAATCTAGGCTTGGGATGTTCTAGACAAGAGAAAGCTGCTTTTGTCAAGTTATTTAAAGAATTTAAGGATGTCTTTGCATGGACGTATGACGATCTTAAAACCTTCGATCCTAATATCATACAACATGTCATCCCGATGAAGCCCCAAACCTTACCTTTCCAACAAAAACTGAGGAAAATGCACCCCAAACTAGAACCGACCATTAAAAAAGAATTGAATAAAATCCTAAGTGCTAAAATAATTTTTCCTGTTAGACACACTCAATGGGTGTCCAACCTTGTCCCAGTTCGAAAGAAAAACGGGGAAATCCGACTCTGCATCGATTTCCGAAATCTCAATAGAGCGTTTGACAAAGACAACTATCCTATTCCACACATGGAACAGATCCTTCAACATGTATCTGGTTCCAAGAGGCTATGTTTATTGGATGGTTTATCTGGATACAACCAAGTCCTGATGTCTCCACTAGACCAACTCAAAACTACCTTCCGTACCCCGTGGGGCACTTATGCTTATCGCAAAATGCCTTTTGGATTGATTAATGCTAGTGCTACCTTTCAGAGAGTAATGGACATTGCTTTTCGAGGCTTAATCAATCACTCCGTTGTAGTTTAATTAGATGATGTGACTGTTTATTCTAAAAACAAAGACGATCATCTAGCTCACTTACGAGTCGTTCTGCTACGATGTCGTAAATACAGTATCTCCTTGAACCCCAAAAATTCCATCTTTGCAGTAGAACAGGGTAAACTCCTAGGGTTCATTGTGTCTAGTGAAGGAATGATTATTGACCCCGAGAGGACTCAAGTCATCGCTAAACTTTCCCCTCCTACATCCAAAAAATCCATGCAGTCCTTTCTAGGCCAGATTAACTTCGTGAGAAGATTTGTCCCTAGCTTCTCCGAAATGGTCAGGCCTTTACAAAACTTGATTAAGAAACACACCCAATATCACTGGGGACCCACATAGAATCAATCTTTTAATTCCATAAAGAAGGCCATAATAGACGCTCCGTCTCTCATGAGTCCTGACTTCTCTCAAGATTTTAAACTCTATACTTTTGCCTCTGACCGTTCTTTTGTTGCCGTCCTAACTCAGAAGAATGTCGAGAACCATGAAGTACCCATCGCCTTTATGAGCTCCTCTTTCAAAGGCGCTGAACTTAATTACCCAGCGGTTGATCGTCAAGCCTACGTTGTTTTCAAAGAAGTTCAGCATTTCCGGTTCTATCTTTATAAATCGAGGACGAAAGTCATTGTCCCCTACCTTGCCATAAGGAACTTGTTAGTGCAGAATGATTTAGGAGAGAAGAGAGCTAACTGGGTCACCTCCTTGCAGGAGTATGACTTAGAAATCACCCCAGATCAGATTGTGAGAGGCCAAGGGTTGTGTAAGTTGGTTGTTGATTCAGAAACAGGACAACAAGAAGGTAGTGATACATCAAACCTAGGACAAACTGGTCAAAGTTTGATCTGTTGCGCACAAAACCTCGTTAGTCCCTGGTACGGAGATATTAGATTCTATCTTGAACATGGATCAACACCCCGTCACCTTAACCCCGCCAAGAGAAGAGCGTTAAGACTAAAGTCTGCCTCCTTTCATCTGGTTAAAGGTGTACTGTTTCGTCAGAATTTTGACGGCATACTGATGTGCTGTCTCGAGAAAGACGAAGAAGAAAAAGTCTTGCTAGAGTTGCATGTAGGAGAAGATGGTGGTCACATTGGTGGTGAAACCAATGCTCATAAGGTTTTAAGAGTCGGTTATTACTGGCCCACACTTTTTAGGGACGCCCATGCCTTGTGTCGTAAATGTATCATCTGTCATAAAGCATCAGGGGGGTTGCAAAAACCAGCCTTTCCCTTGCAACCCGTCTCAGTAGATTCTCCTTTCCAGCAATGGGGCCTTGATATCATAGGTCCAGTTAACCCTCCCTCCTCGCAACAACACAAGTATATTGTGATAGCCACAAATTACTTTACTCGATGGTCTGAAGCTGATGCGTTGAGAACTGTTAACACCAGTCAAGTTATCTCTTTTCTGAACTCGAATATTATCACTCGTTTCGGTATCCCTGACTGTCTAGTCTTTGACAACGCTTCATACTTTTCTTCTCTTGAAATGAGCGAGTTTGATTTAGAGAAAGGAATAAAGCTGAAGTATTCTGCTAGTTACTACCCCCAGGGCAACGGATTAGCAGAATCAATGAACAAGAACTTGATCAAAATAATCAAGAGAACAATGGTTGAAAATCAAAAGAATTGGCACAATGCACGGCTGAACGCACTGTGGGATGATAGGGTAACGCCAAAAGCTTCTATAGGCAACTCCCCCTTTTTTGTTGTTTATGGAAGAGAAGCAATTCTGCCACCTCAGATTCTTCTTCCTTCGCTTAAATTGTCACAAAAAGTCCAAGAAGAAGATTGTCCCCCTTTAGAAAGACGAATTAACGCTTTGATGAAGTTGGAAGAGGTAAGAGCCCAAACTAAGCGTAAGTTAGATCAACATCAACAATTGGTTAAAAGATGGTTCGATTCTAATTCTGCTTCTGATAGGAATTTTGAAGTAGGCGATCTCGTGTTAAAATGGGACAAACCAGACGAAGGAAAGGGTGAGCACACAAAATTTCAAAACTTATGGCTTGGACCGTTTTTAATTGCTGAAAAGTTGGTTCCTAATTCCTTTTGATTGCAGAATCTTGAAGGGAAACCTAACACCTACCCGGTGAATGGCCAAGCCCTGAAAAGATACTTTGCTTGATAACTACCCTTGTATATTATGTATATATTTTTTGTTTTGTTTGCTTTTTCGTTTGCTTTCTGTTTTTCGATTTTGATTTGAATTGATCAGTTTGTTTTTTGGACATACACATACCTGTACACTGAGCTATTCAGACAAAGATGATAGAAAATTTCTTCACTGAAATAACTTCTGAAAATTTGTACAAACATCAATGATATATTGCTGAAATTGATATTTGTGTTGGAAAATTTTGTTGTTTGAAAGAAGTTTACTGATTTCGATCTCTGAGCAAAGTTCGTCATGATCATCTATTATTTTTTTACGATGTTCCTTTTCCGTAAAGGAATGACTCAGAAGATGTCTCCCTGTCTTAGGAAGTTGTTTTTGTAAATAAAACATCTTTGGAGATAAATAAAGGATAGTTCTAAAAAAAATAAAATTCTGATGAGGTCTAAAAAAATATGTTAAGATATCAAGATTTTCAGCATCACCCCGCTCAAATATATATCTATGAAAAACAAAATAAAATAAATTATGAATAAGAGCTGTGGGAAGTGCTTGTAAACCCACCGGGATGCTGAACAAGTCTTCTGGCAGCGGGTAAATGCAAGCATGACACCAAGATAACTTCGCCAGGGTTATGAACAGGCCTGCTGGCAGCGAAGCAATGTCGGGTATACGAAAATCTGCAAAAAAGAAACCTCTTTAATGTCCTTTATTTCGACCCAGAACTTCTTGGCAAGATACAGATGTCAGAGTGGGTTAAATGGCAACCTTGTCAAGGCTATGGATGTCTGCTGGCAGCAGTGGCCATGCCAACAATATTGGAGATTTTATCTTTAATATCGTGACTTGCTGGTCTTAAGTTTGTTATCAGTTTTCATCTTTTGAAACACTGCTGGAAAAGATGGTTAGTGATGAGGTTTGTACAATTTTTGGTTGTTATTTTCAAGTTGAAATTTTCTTTGCTGTCCTAATCTGAACTTGTTTCTTTGACAGAGATAAATGATTCTACCAGTGTGTCACCATTGTTGGCAGCCAATTCACCTTTTTTTATGATCCTATAAGCTGCCTACACCTATGTTTTACAAACATCATTTTTTCGTCGCAATTTTCAATAAACGACATTTTCGTTTATTGTGACATTTGCACATTTGTCTTCGTTAAGTTTTCACGACTGTAAGCATGAAAAATTCTCCTTTCAAAGTCATATTTCGATCATTATCTGATCTGACAATATCTCTTTTTTCATCATGCCTATTGCGCTTATCTTTTATTGATCATTATACAACTGGCAAAATCCTTTGATTGGTACTCATACTTCAATTGATTGTAACTTGGTGTTATTGAGTTTGTAAGGCATTTGGATTTGCACTTTATATGACTTGCCTGATCATTGATTCTATGAAAATGCATAGGGGTTATGATTAAATTTTTATATATGATATAATCCTTGTGTTAATCTTTTCATAACTTTTGGCTTGTCGACTATATGAATATCGTTTGGCACGTTGATTAAACTATTGATATCGGTTGATACAATGGCACATAGTTGAGTTTGGTATGGATTTCAATTTGACTGTTGGGTGGATTAATAAAACCTTGGTATAACGTTGATCATGCATGCACTTAACATTGTTCATTAGTCAGCCAAGTGATATGACTGTTCACTATGCTATAATGGTTGAATTACTATGCAAATCGATGGTTGTACTTTGACCCTAATTGTTTTGCCTGGCAATGGATAACTCCACCACCTTTGCATGCTTGCATTAATGCATATCCCTTTTGCTCATTTGTTGCTATTAGCTCGGGTAGCTCTGCTCCTGTGTGTGTTGGTGAATCCAAACCCTTCCATTACCATGTGTCCGGCTCCATGGCACCAGTTGTTCGAGTCGAGCCCAATGGAAATCAAGCCCTATTAATGTTTGACAATGCCCACCGAGATTTGGAAGACAATGGATGGTTTACCTTCGTGAAACGATTTGAGGGTTTTAACCTTTGTTTAGCACGACAATTTTCCATGACTTTCGATGGCTGTCGAGCCAAGGTGGGCGATATACAGTTAGAGGTCGATGAACAATTTATCATCTCAACTACGGGGTTACCTACCTCGGGACAGTGTTGGTTTAAGAATTGGAAGGTCGAGGAAGTGCCATGGACATTGTTGTTTCAATCGCGTAAAGTCACCTCTTGTGACAGAGGTATGCCCATATCTATGCTCAAACCAAGATGGCAAGACTTGTTAATGATACTTAAGTAGTTCGTGACCTGTGAAGGTCGATACAGACTTGTGTTCCTCTACCACATGCGTCTACTGATGATTTTTATAGGGTATCCTCTAAACATGCCTTTCTATTTTCATCGGAGCCTGTATAAAATGTCGAAAAGATATAAAAGGCAGCAGGCTGACAGCAGCCTGTTCCACCATGGGATTATTAAGCTCATCGTTGTTTATTATTTGAGTTTGCATGGTGATAGTTGGAAGGCTTTCATCGCCCCTAATGGTTTTGAAGACACCGACCCTGTACAGGTTGATAAACCCGTGGTAACCGAAACCAAGGCCGAACCGCCTGTACCCTTACACCTCCTACTGCCTAAACCCTCGGCCGACCTTGGTGGTGACTTACCCGACACTATAACTAAGAGTGCAGAGGCCATTAAAAATCCTATGAGAAAAAATCCCAAGGAAAACCTGACTGCCAATGCCAAAGGGAAAAGGAATGCCCGACTCATTTCGAGAATGGCCAGGAACAAACCAAAACCCTCGGCCGAGTCTAACCCTGTCATTCTGAGTGAGGATTTCGATTCTGATGTTGAGCGTTTTCTGGCCAGCGAGTATCCCTACTCACAAGGTTTGTGTGTCGAGCCCCCTTATGATTTTGTGTCAAACCTTCCCCCCTGCCTAAAGGATGACCCTAACTACTCGAGTATTAAGTTGCCTCATGAAACCCTCGGTCATTTTCCAAAACCATCGCCTGCTCTGTCTAAATCCACACAGTCACCCTGTGACCAATGAAATTCATGGTTAGAGCGATATTATTTTGATGTTCCTATACTCCAGTCAAAGATTCAATCACTGGAAGACCAGATTGCAGTGCTAACCAGTCAAAAAGCCAAGCTACAAGCCACATATAAAAAGAAAAAGACAACTGGCTCTATCCTGTTCAAAAATGTGGAATCAGCCACGACCGTTGTAAATTCCAAGCTGGCATAATCAAGCAAGCCTCGTCGCTACACAGGTATGGTTTTGACATTGTTTCGTTTTGTAAATAATCTAGGTTGATGCAACGATTTGAATGCAGTTTTAATAGCTCTGTTTACATCTCGAATGGCTCTGTTATAATTGTGTGCATTCTATATATATCTTTGCTTTGAATAAAAAGAAATTTCGATTCGATATGCGATCTCATCATTCCCAGTATAGCAATCGATAGATTTTGATTGGATTTGAGTGGTTGTGTTTAGATTTGATTGATTGGTTTGCCTTATTAAGTTGACAAAATTAATAGTTTGTTTTCGAATGAATTGGCTTGGTATCTACTCTGAACTGTAAGTTGTCATGATTACGATCATGTTGGATTTGATCTCGTTATGGTTCGGATGCTCTGATTGGTAAACTATTTCAAAGAGTCTGTTGGTTACGATATGCTCTATCATGTGATTTTCAAAATCATGAATATTGCTCTATTCGGTTTTAATTTGGGAAATAAAGACTCTGTTTTTACAAAAACGATAAGCTCAAAATATTCATACCCGAATCGTGGGATAGTTTAGATTCACGATGATTATGTTAAGACTCCTTGCTGTTTGATTCGCTTAAATCGAATTCAGTTGATTCGATTACTCTCATGAGTTAGATTCACATCGTGAAGTGTCGCTCTGTCTGTTTTTAACTTGCAAACGAATTGGTCAATATTTGTTGTCTCTATCGAATCTGGTAAGAATGCGTTTTAAACAAATAATTTCAATCAAAGGAAATCGATATTGTCTATCCAGTTTACTAAAAATGAATGATCAATATAATTCTTGTGAACCCTGTTGCTAGATGAGTGATTTCATCACGATTTCGTTATGCACCAGTGTTGATTTAATTCATTTACGATATGAATCTCTTTGTTATATCGTTACAGCTATAACGATTGGAAAATGATTTTGTTGGATTGGATCGTATCCCTTATTTGACAATCACATATGATATTTTTGATTATTGGTTTCAATTGGATATGAAACAATCTTATGATTGTCTGATTATGACTCTGTGGACCCAATTTTATGGTAACTAAGGAACAGAGTATTCCTATCTCTGTATTCGGTTGAATCATTTTTTATCCTGTTTAATTTTGAATGATATAACCATTCCAATCTCAATGATTCGTTTTTAAATGGTTATTGGAAGATAATTGGATTTAATTCTTT